>PVHY01000734.1:160015-198990 GCA_004024945.1 Uropsilus gracilis | reverse complement strand
TACCTCCATTCTCTCTTCTGTTTGTCAATAGGGTTTTGGCTATTCGGGGTCTTTTGTTGTTCCATATGAATTTCAATAATTTTTGTTCTATCTCTTTAAAATATATCATTGGGATCTTTATTGGAATTGCATTGAATCTATAGATGGCCTTTGGTAGTATAGCCATTTTGATGATGTTGATTTTTCCGATCCACGTACAAGGAATGTCTTTCCATTTTTTTACATCATCTTCTATTTCTTTTAAGAATGTTTTATAGTTTTCTTTGTATAGGTCTTTTACGTATTTTGTTAGGTTAATTCCCAAGTATTTGATTTTCTTTGGTGCAATGGTAAATGGGGTGTTTTTTCTAATTTCTTCTTCTTCTGACTGACTCTTTGCTTATATGAATGCTGTTGATTTTTGCGTGTTGATTTTGTATCCAGCTACCTTACCAAATCGGTTTATTATTTCAAACAGTAAAATGTGTTTTAATGTGATTAATAGAGAATAAAAGTATCAATAAAATAAATATGATAATTCACCTCACTCTCAGATCTATCATGGACATGTGATTTTTCTTATAGAAGTAGTGATTCTGGGACTGTTCACTGTTATTTTCAAAGTTGATATGATTTTTTTACTTCTTACATAATGACCATATTTACTTCTTACATAATGGCTATAAGTAGTAATAATGCAGGACTTTATCATAGATATTCTCAAACTTATATTTAATTTGTGCCTATTTTCAAATAATTTCCCTTGAATTTCTCTAAGTTACTACAAGTCTGCTTATTTGCATATAAAAGACATGAAGCTCAAATGCTATGTTTTTCCCACATATTAAATAATGATAAGTGATATGATACTGACTCCTAGCAATAGCTCTCAAAGTTTTCCATGTATATGAATTAAAATCATCTGGCATATCTGTTTTTATATTTCCTTCATACATACCTTATTCAACTATATGTCATGAATATTAAATATTATTTTATCTTCAAATTGAAATGGTTAAAGTAATTTCCTCATTCTTTTGTTCCTGACTTTAACAAATACCATTATTTTAATAGTCTGGGTGTGTGCTGTATTTTTTCCTTCTCATTGTTTCTCACATTGATACACTGGGCAACTCTTTTAGTGAGACTCAAAACCTGGGCATTCCTCACAGGCCTATCCAAGAATGGCATCCTTAATCCCAGTCCTAGCATGTCCTATGTTTTCTATCTGTCTTTGCAGCCTTCCTTCATACTCTCCATCCCTGGAGTGACATGTAATTGCCGCTGACTGGTTGGAGGAACTTCCCCAATAGATCTGTCTTCATCACCATATGCTGCATGTCATCATATTGCTGACTAAGTCAATTGCTTCTTGGTAGACACACCCTGCACCTCTGCATCATCCTAGAGTCCATTCTACCCTGGCTCAAAGTGCCTGTGCTTCCTTCCCACTTCCCTGTCATAATATTGAAGCTGTTTACTCTGCCTTGAGAACAAGTTGTTTTTTTCTCCTTTAACTGAGTCAATAGTGTTAATTTTCCTCAGATAACCTCAGAATGGAACACAGAATGTTTTCTAAATAGTTGAGCATATGTATGAAGAAATTGTGATAGGAGGGATAGCAAAAGGCTTTCCTACACACCCTCAAAGGAACACAGCTGCATTCCTGCCATCCCACAATTCTGCTGTTGATATCATTTTTCTTCACGGACCAGCTCAGATCTGGCAGGTCTGGGAGGCTTGGGGAAAGTCTAACTCCAGTTTTCCCATACTCTGATAGAGATGGAATGGAAAGATAGTCCCAATTAGCCTGGAACCAGGAGTGATGGGAGCAAGAAGGATTCCTCTTGAAATCCTCTTGAAATGAAGAGGGATTCTTCCTCACCTGGAAAGGAAAAAACTGTAAAAATTTGTTGCTTTGCAGAGAGGGGCACCTGTTCTGTTTTTCGTTTGTCTGTTTGTTTGTTGTTTGTTTGTTTGTTTGTTTGTTTGTTTGTTTGTTTGACTCCTGAGACCACCCACTGCTTCATGCAGTGTTCTGTCCTGTGACCTCCAGATGCTTTGCTGCTGGCTTCACTCTGCTGCTACATGAAATTCTTTTCTTGAGAGACACCGAAGATCCTTGGGTGTTGAAGTCCTCTACAGTATCATTAGTGGTTTGATCTTAGGTGAGCTTCATATCTATCAACTCAAAGGAAAAAATATCAGGTGTATATGTCTAAACAAAGACTGACCCTTTCTGACCACTTGTATAAGAACTGGGAGAAGAAAAGAAACTCTTAACTGCACATTTTTCTTTTGTTAGTGATATATTATATGAACATCTTGCCATTGTAAAGGCAATGTCTGGCTTGGTCTCAACCATAAGTACTTAAGACTCACATATCACTACTCCAAACTTGGAACTCAGTTATCTTTTGACCTTATTACAAGAAATGTTTTCCTTTTTTTATTATGTCCTCTTTCCATTGATTTTCCACCTTTACTCTTGCTGCAGAAAACACTGAATCTTGACAATATGACCTGTGGTAATTCACTGCACTCCACACACTTTCTGTATAATACTTCTTTCCCCTACTGATTTAGAGAGCATAGGTAATTTGCCAAATTTAAATTCACCTTTCAGCTGAAATCCTTGACCATTAATGTTCTCTCCCTATCACATTACTCAGGACCTCTTTATTTCTGTAAGGATGTGAGAGAATTGCCCTTTAGCCCACTGGATTCTTCTAGACTGGCAAATAAATAAACCTCAGACAGATTAATAAGAATAAGTCATATAGAACTTGATGATAACATGTATACTTCCTATGTACAGAGAAGAGACACAGCAAAGATGAATAAATTACAATACACGGCTTCACACTTGATCTTAAATAACTACGGCAGAGAATGTTGAGAGGAGAAAGGGAAGTGTCACAGAGGTCACCAAGGAAGAGGCAGTAAACACAGTAGGACAGTAATGCAGATTCAAGTTCTGCTTAGTTGAGATTAGGGCTTCCCTGTTCAGTGAAGAATTCATCCTTAACAGAGATAAGTTTATGTGTGGGTATATTTTACAAAAACAGCCTTCACCCAGTCTCAGAGCCTCTCCCAAGAAATTAAACTTTTGTTTAAGATTTATTTTAGAGCCATACAAACAGGGTCAGCCCAAAGCAAGACTAGTGAGGACTGACAGGTTTCCACAAGTCTAAGGCAGGCACCTCTGGGAAGGAACTATAGAAAAGTGGCAGACAGTCAAGTATGGGGTGAAAGAAGCAAAATTAAAATACAAATAAAGATAAAGGCTGCCATTAACAGCCACCGTATGTGTCTCTCACCCATATGTTTCTTTCAAGTGTCTCTGCATATCTTTCCTCCGCATTTCTCCAAGTTCCCCAAGTCCCTGCTGCAAGCCCAAAGCTGAGAAGCAAGTGTGCCCTCTACCACATCTCTCTCTGGTCTCCCCAAGTGATCTCATAGAACCCATCTGCCTTCCTTGTTAAATAAAATCACCTGGTTATTCAAATACACCCCTTATTATTTGGGGTAGGGAATGTGGAACCTCCCCTTTTTATGGAGAGTTCTCTACTACAAGTTTGGTAGGAATAATCCTGAAGTGTGTGTGTGTGTATGTGTGTAAAGCTCAGGAAACAGTCACCTTCACCCATTTATATCTGATGTCATTCCTTATAAACTTATCTAATCTCTATGGAATAGAGTGTAGACATTTCCTCAAGATATTAAAATTTTTATCTACTTTACCTTCCAGTAATTCCTCTCTAAGATGTCTATCCAAAGAATAAAAACAGTAATTCAAAAAAAATACATGAATTCTTATGTTTATCATTGCACTCTATAACAGGCAAGATCTGAAAAATACCTCAGTGCCCTATGGCAAATGTTTGGAAAAAGAAGATATGATGTATATATGCACAGAATACTATTCATCTGCAAAAGTTTTAAATCTTGCAATTTGTGGCAAAAAGGGTAAAACTGGATAGGATTGGGCTAAGTGAAATAAGTCAGTAAAAAACAAATACTGTATGATTTCATCCATATATGAGATATGAGGGAACCACATAAAGGGTCATGCAAAACTAAGCCAAAACTAATTCTTGGATTGTAACTGCAGATCTGAGGTTACCAGATGTGGCAGGGGTGGGAATAGAGAGTGGAGGATTATTGATACTTTGGTGATGGGAATGGTAGGGTAACATATATTTGAGGAGGTATGAACCTATATGCCTAAAACATATAGAGTGTTATAAATCATTGGTATCATAATAAAATCAAATAAATTAGCATTTCAATAAACAACTCTTTAAAGAATTCTATCATTTTGTCTAGTCAAGATTCTAATTTTCAAAATTTTATTCAAGTTAACCCCTCAGTTTTAGCAGTTCAGCGACCAGATGGTGTTGCTTGAGTTACAGAAATTACGGAACAGTAAACAGGCAAAAAAAAATTAAAAATCAGTCCTTGGAGACCAAATTTATGTTACTTTGCTTCTCTACGTACTTTTAAAATAAATGATGTAAGGAAGACAAACGGGCAAACAGATACCTCTCCAAAGAAGATATACAGATTGCAAATAAGAACATGAAGAGATCTTCAGTGCTATTATTCATTAGAGAAATACAAATTGAAGCCAAAATGAGATGCCACTGCATACTACATACTTATTTAAATGGTTGAAATTAGAAAAACCTACAATGCCAAAAATGAATGCACAAGAAAATATAGTTCGGCAGTTTCTTTCTGAATTCAAGCACACATTTACAGTATAACCCAATTATCTTACTCTTTATATTTGCTTTATTTACTCTGCAAATGCAGTTATTGTGATAGGAAACAGCTCATTGGTTGCCAGTAGCTAGTAAATTGGACAGAATGGGGTTGATTGGAAGGGGACACTAAATATTTGTGATCTAAATATTCTGAATTCCTGTGACAGTTATTATTCAACTACATACATTGTTAAGACTCATCCAATTATACTTTTAATTGATAAGTTATTGTATGTAAAGTATTCCTCAGTGAAACCGGGTAGAAAAGCAGTACAAAATATAGGGAAGAAAACTGTAAAAGGATCACTATGTGTTTGGATAGTCTTGCCTCTTTTACTTGATGTTTTTGTACTTCTGAAATTTTTTTCAGAAATAAAAAAAAGCTCCCTGACTAAACAGAAAATTTCTAAGTAAAAATTACAGTCCCCATTGCTGATCCTATGGTCTTGGTTTTTCAATGTTTATCACTATGGCACAAGAGATTTTTTTAATAATTAGTTGATAATAATTGATACCATTAGCTTCACATTATACGATTTCCACAATGAGCATCTAATGCAGTACAATAGAAGTCCTGAAGCATAACACAAAACACCTATAAAAGTCACAATGGACTTTAAAATGATACAATACAGACTTTTGAGGGAAAAAATAAGTGACTTCACACTGTGTTTTTAATTTTTGGATACAGCCATTCAACATTAAAAAAAAAATAGGTGAAACGATCCCTCATTAGCAGAAAAATCTTTTTTTCTTTTCAGTTTATATCCTCAGTAAATTCCAAATACTGAACTACCATTTGAAAAGCTCATTCATCTTCAGAGAAGGCACAACCTTATCATCATGGAGACTAGCGTACAACTTAGACATGATTCATTGACCAAAGCTTCCAAGAAGACAGTGTCTCAACCTAGTTGCAGATAATCATAAAATGCTCTGATTTGAACCACATGAATTGAACATCTACCTTTTATCTCTTTAAATATGAATTACAAGTGATTTCCTTGGCAAAAAAAGATTGAATAAAAACCAAATGGGGTTAGAGGTAAAGAATTGGTAATGAGGGTACAAAGACAGTATATTTTGAAAGTACAAAAATTTCAGCAAACTGTTCTCTCAAAATTATCGTTTTTTATCTGTACATTGATAGAGAATATATAATATTTCTAGATTGTGCCTCTCCTCAACAGTGATGGTATTAGTAAGACAATTCATTCATGTGTCCATATATTGTTTTTGCTTATATAATTTTAACTACTTTTCAAAGAAATAATTTGGGCATCTTCTCTTTATATAAAACAACATGTAAAATGTGGCTCTATGGGGGTTTGTACAAAGTAGAAGTTGAAAAAATTACTCATTTCCTTTCCTTCCTCTGCCATTTTCAATAACCCCCCAACCCCCAGCCCCCCACCCCCCCACCCCTGCTCCTTGTCAAGTTATTTCAAATGCATGACCTAACTGACTCTTCTTACCAGTAATACAGGCAAAAGCTGCACCCTCTCTGGGAAATTGTTAGCACCTTTGTCAGGGCGGTTCCTCCCCTGCCATTTTCACTATATCAGTAATCTACTTTGAACATCTATAGATAAGTTTCCAGAACTTAAGATCATGCACAGATTTCTCTCCCTCTTCTTAACTTAATATCACTTAATATAACTTCTTAAAATAGTATCACTTTTCTGGTCTCTTCCTTTTTTCCTATCCCTACTCACATAAATTTACTCTATTCTCTTTAGAAGCATTCTTCTTCATCTAAAATGAATACTTTTCCTGCCCTCCTTGTTATTATCTTAAAACCAGGGAATCATATCTTTTCATCTCTTTCTGAAGATTATATCTGTTCTATAAAGCCCTTCCTAACCTGAGAGTTGGCAATAAATTCCTTTTAAATCACCCTGAACTGAATTTTAGACTGTCAGGGACTAGTCATATAATGCATGCTCTCCCTGATGTATATAAAATGTTAATAATTCATAGATTCATTCAACAATATTAAAATGATGACTAGATGACATGCTTTGTTCCAAGCATAAAACATATAGTACTGAACAAAACAAAGTCTATTCTCATGGGGGGGGGTAATGCAAATGATAGACAAATACATAAACAAATAGTATGAGGAAAATGAGTCGAGCCCTTTTTGATAAGGTGATACGTAAGTAGAAATATGAAAGAAGAAGTCATGCACGAAGGAGATTCAGGAAGAAAGCACAGGCAGTTCAAAAACTGAAAAGCTGGAGTTTGCTTGAAAGTGAGTAGAATTCAGTGAGGCAACAGAGAGTAAATGGTAAAAATGAAGCAGGAGTCAGCCAGCTCAGGCCCAGCTTGGTAGGAAATTGCGTTAATCTGGAAAGTTCCTAAGAGACAGGGAACACATTAGAAGCTTTTGAACAGAAAGGTGACACAACATGATTTTTTTTTTTTTTTGGTAAGGAGACAATTGAAACAGAATTTCGACACAAATTACAAATGTTCTACTGAGTTTTTGTATGGAAGGTCATTTTCAAGGCTCAGTTTCCTCCTTTTGGAAATAGAGATAATAACCTTCTTGTCACACTGAGAAAATAAATAAGGACTTGCCAGAATGCCTAGCATATAGTGATTCCTTGATTGAGAGTAGTAAATAGTATTTCATTTGCCTTTGTCAGTTTCAGCTATATTTCTGTTCAAATAATGTTTTTTCTTCAGCGTATATCTAAACAATTAAGAAAACTTTGAATAGATGCCAGAGAGATACTTTTCATTATGCTATATATATTTAATCTCCAACCAACTTAAGCAAAATCAAAACATTTTCATATGTAAGGAAATACAGCAAAACATGCATGAATCTAACTTCTTAGGACTTGTCTGTGGTTTGAGAGATATCATAGTTCTTTTTATCTTCAAGTGTGTTCATGAACAAAGCTTAAAGGAAAAGACATGGAGTCTTTGTTATTTCTTCCTGATTATTCCTCAAATGATAGCATTTTCTTCAAAACATTAAATACAACATCTCTTAAAAGCACTTTTAAGTACATCTTGGTAGGAATTTGAGTATTGGTGAAAGATTATTATCTATAAAATTATATTAAACTTGAATTATTTATGTATATCTTTTTCCCCAAAACTCAAAGATAGGGGTTCTAAATTATATTAGGAAAATATATTTTTATAGTTGGAATCTATTTAACAGTTTCTAAGGGTAGTAGCATCATCCTAAACCCTAAATGAAAAGCATGCTGTTAATGTAAAGTCACTGGTATGGAATGTGACACGGGTGAGACCTCAAGCTTTCCCTCTCACTTGACCTTGAATCTGCATGCACTAAGGTGAAAGGTGTGAAGGACAAGAGCAAACAGCCAAGGCTACCAAACCTGTGAAACTTGTAACAAATGAGATATCACTTAGTGCATTTGTCAGACTCACATTTCACTATTTCTTTTCTGTAATAAAGTGAGAGGAGAGATAAAATCATTTCCCTTCCATTTTGTATTGTTTGAACATCATTATCAGGAACCTGTGTCATCTGCCTTGTAACTGTGGAGCATGTTATGGAACTGTGTCATACTGTATCTTAAAAATATCTGAAAATTTTTTTTTTAAATCTGAAAAAAAAATTTAAAAAAAAAATCCAAAAAAAAAATCTGAAAAAAATAGGGGATGGTGTCATCCCCTATTTAAAATCATAAGTCTCAAAAGATATGTGATCCTCTTCATATTCATTTTATAGTAAAAAACATCTGTGTGTGTGTATGTGTGTGTGTGTGTGTGTGTGTGTTAGCAAAATTCTCTTCCAAATATTTTCTAGAGTTTGGTGGTTTTCTGGCTTCCTTTTAGGAAAACTGGTTTCTCTCTAGGAAGCCCACTGAAGCAGAAGCTTCTTCATGTTTACTTCAGGAAACTTCCATTATGGCCTTCCTTACCCTTAGATAGAATGTAACACACTTTGCACTTCTGGGGTATATCCCACCTCAAATCACAATCACAGTACTGGTCAGCAACTTTTTGTTTTTTCTATTAACTTTTTGTCTGTATAGCCTTTAGCAGCTGTTATAGATCTGTTTCACATGCCTTAAAACTTTGAAACCAAAAACTTTGCATTTGCTTTTATCAAACTAAATAATACTTGACCAATAAAATTAGAAGTCTTCATATTCTTTATTTATCAATCTCTCTCCTTCCTTCTGATGCCTCCAGTATTGCCCTTTCACTCAAGACTCATTACTTCAGTAGCTCTGTGTGGTAGACAGAATTTTCAAATGCCCTCTTAACAGTCCCTGCTCCAGGTATAATCTCTGGGTATGTGAATATATGCATTCAATTTGCTTGATACGGTTATTTTATGGAACCCTTAGTCTTAAGAAAGGGGGTTAATCTAGGTGGCCTACTCTAGTCACAGGATCCATGAATCAAAGACCTTTCTCTGGCTATCAGCAGAAAGAAAAGAATCTGGTAACTACTAGTGAGATGGAGAGGCCATGTGGCAAGAAAAGTGAGTTCATCTGTGGAAACAGAGTGGCCCCAACTGGCAGCACTAAGGACAGAAACAGAGACTTCTGTCTTAAAATTCTGAAGAACTTTGCCTATAAGAAGTAGTTTTAAGTCATGGCTTAAGAGTTTAACAAATTTCAGGTGATTCCAGTGCTCTTGATAGAAAGTTGCATTTGTGAGTATAATTTTTAAAATTCAGCTACAGTGTATAGATGTATGACTAGTCTTATTAAAATGGGTAATTCCTCCTATGAGGAATTTTGTTAGAAGGATATAAAATGAAATAAAAGAAGAAAAAAGTTTTTTAAGATATGTGGGATAGTTCTATAACAGCTGTTACAGGCTATACAGAAGACAATTTAAGAGAAAAATATTTATGTTGAGGGAATTGATAAAAATCATTCAGTCTATAGATGAGGATATATACAAAGATAAGGACAAAAAAAGGCTAATGTAACCTTTACTGTCAGTGCTGATTTTAAAATGGAAATACTAAAACTGAAAACGATGTAATTTATGTCCTCTATTGGTAACTAAGCAAAACCAAAAGTGACCAGATTTTTATTATTTTTTATAAAAGTTTTTTTCTCAAAAGCTAAACAAGACAACAAAAAATTGCATTTTATAATCCTAACATATATATGTGTATACAAATGTATGTATAACTGTATATGTGTGTGTGTGTGTGTGTGTGTGTGTGTGTAGTTATTGTAGAGTTAGCTAGAGAATGCAACTTAGTTGACAAGACCTAGGAAGACAGTTTCTTCAAATGCATGTGACATGTGCACAGATAAACTAGAACTTTCTGGAGCATTAACACAAGGATGGAGTCAATTCATTTGCACCCACATAGTCTAGTGAACTTAAACTTGATTCTTAGGATTAAGGTTCATTGTTGACAGTAAACACTGGAAATTAATGCAATTGTGGTTTATTTGTTCTTAGTCTTCTGAAATCACTAAAAATTATTTTGATGATCCTCTTTTATCTATGCTAAGATAAAAGCAAAAGTCTGGATGCTATTTTATTTTGTTTTCTATTCTTATCTGATTTGTTGTTGCCATTGTTACTTTTTTTTTTTTTTTTACAAAGGAACATATTCCCTAATAGCTTCTCAAATGGGATTCTTAATGAAAAAGTATTCATAACCAGCCGGTTCTGACAGTGATACCTTGGTAATGGATCTGTAGGTTATGTCCAGCTACTCAAAAGCCCAGCAAGGTTTACGATGCAAGGATTATAAAAAGAGTAAATGGTCCCATCCTATTTCACCTTCCTACTTAAGCTCTGACTTACCTGATGAGATTGAATTTCTAAATTCTTCTCTCAGTTCCTTCCCCCAGAAGTTTAGAAAATGATAACAAATATATTGGACCTCAGCCTGATTATATATTTGAGTAAAGATATCTCTTGGGAAGCTATCACCTGCTATCATAATTTTAATTTTAATATTATATTCTATTCTATATCCTTATATATTACCTATACTTTACAAGTATAGGTAAAGCTTAAATATTAGAGAACTATATGTGCTAAAATGACATTTATTTCTCTAATTTTCATAAGCATTATAAGACATCTGGAGTTTTTATTTTCTCTGAAGTTATATTTGTTTTCTCTGAATAATACTTTATGCATTTTACCTTTAGTTTTCTCTAAGTGAGAATAAAAATCTCAAGAGAAATACTTAGATGATTTATAGGTGTCACCACACCTCTGGTATAAAAATACCATCTTCTGTGGTATACCATTTAGGAGTATTTTATTGTTTTATAACATGTCAGGAATTGCTGGAGTTTGACTCACTATTATTGCATGCTCATGTGAGAACTCATTGATAATCCTAAAAAGAAACTCACAGCATAAATTAAGGCAAAAAAGCAATCTTAAACCTGTCATTCAGGATTCAGAACATAGAAGAGGAAAATACCCTGCCCTGAAATACAGTGCAGTCCTCTCCTGTGCCATTTGCTATTATCATTACAGTTCACTGCCTTTGACTTACCTGGGAGAGTGAAGTAAGTCTTCAAGTACAAAGTTAGAAGTCATACTGAAAAGGAGATTATTTGGAGAACCTAATAGTAGGTTCACTGAAAGCCATAAATTCTGTCTCAGTTCCGGCAAGGAATAGCTGTGCACCACTAAAGTTATCCCTGCAAACATTAGCACACTTTATTGTGTCTCTTAAAATAGTAACACTTAAGCGCTCTAGAAATCCTATTTGGATCAATGAGATTATATATATATATATAAAGTTTTATATATACATACTTTATATATAAAGTATGTTAACTGAAAATTCCATATTAATATGATTTATATTTTATTCTTCATTCTGAGAAATAGTAGTTGAAAAACTTTATATAATGAATATAATAAATAAAATCAATAAATACCATATAAATAATATCATTTTCATAGTTTTAATTACCCATCTTATTTGCTTCCATTGTAGCAGTTAAAAATTATGACTGCTGAGGTAAGTAATATTCCATGATTATTTATTTCTGAATATAGCCGGCTAATCTCAAAATGTTGTTATATGGACAGTGTAGTGAAAATATTGGATCCTTGTCTGATATTGTGACGTTTAACACATACCAAAAAAAAAAAATCTGTGTGTATATTCATGTACACATTTTCAGTAGCTACTAACATCAATATGTATAACACACAATTTACAAATACGTTATAAGTCTTTATTATAAATTCTTTAATTAATTGTTTTTCACATGTTTGTGATATTTTATATCTTTATTTAACAATTTTTGTTCTCACTGGCATGAAAACTCACTACGATGCTGCTTTCTGTTTCGTTTGGCAGCAAGCTACAAATGAAACATTGAAAATCTGTGTTGGAATATCACAATCATTAGTGGTCAGGGACGAAACTTTTTCTTGGTCAGTCGGATAACTGACCTCAAACACTCAATTTTTTTCATGCCATTTACACTATAATCACTAGAGACATAAAATGCTTTTGAATTTAATCTCCATTAAAAACCTTTCCTCTGCATTCTTAAGTCTAACAACAAACAAAATAACAAATCTGTTTGTTGTTGTTTACCTATTGCAGTAGTTACTCTTTGACTGATGTCAAACCAACAGTGTGACCTTGTAGATAGAGTAAGATGCACAGTGGCATACAGTTGTGTAATATTTCCACTATACAAATACAACAGATGAAAATAACCTCAAGACTTTAGATAATAGTGCAATGCATTAAAAAAGTTAGTTTGACCATCTGTTTGTTTATAATTTATTAAATTAAATGTTTATATAATTTATATTTTTAATAACGTCTGGTCACAATATCTCTGATGATAAAATAGTTCCTTCTCATGGGCCAGTGTTAATATATCATTGGTCACAGGGAATGGTACGGTGATGACTTACAATACAAACTAACAATACTCACTAGCTGACACATGCCTGTTATCTAATAAGTTTGGCTTTAAAACCCCTGTTGGGTTTTCTGTTGACCCATTTACATGATTACTGTTTCACAGGGAATTTGAGTTCTCTAATACACATAATATTCAGAAAAGGGTATTTATCAGATTTTTCTAATCTCAGTGGGTGAATAATTTTCAACCCAAAGACAAATTTTCTTAAAGTGAAAAATGACTAGCTATGAAGTTACATCCTCTACAGATATATATGTCACTGGTTCTCTAAAGAATTAACAAATTCAACAACTAGAGATTTTCTGCTGTGTTAGTTATCCTCAACTCTTAGTGCAATAAAAATAAGAATTTCAGTCACTAAAAACATTTAAAGGAGCTTCTGCATGTACTTTCTACACCTTAAGATATTATTCTTCCTATTGTATTTGTCTTGTTAAACTGCCCTTTTATCTCCTTTTATGTAAACAAGAACCTGATTGTCATACTAGATTTCTCTTTTGCCCTCAACTCAAAACTTACAGTTTACCAAGAACTGATGTGTCCTCTTCTTAAATATCATGGTATCTGAAGAATAATAAAGAAATGGTCTAGATCTTATGGTGAAGGAATAAGGCTTACCTTTTATTTTAACCTTAATTATCTACAGTGGTATAGATGGTAATGGTAAATAGGTCTTTGTGAAAACAAATTTTAACTAAAATGTTTCAAAACATGCAGGAACGGTATTCTGGTGCCTTTAGCCTCATAGTTATATTATCAGATAACCTTAACAAACAAAACTTTTCTTGAACTTACTTGCCACACACTGGAACAGAATGATTGATATTAAAAGACTAAATAATTCATAGTCACTATGACAGAATGACTCATCAATTGAAAAGGAGACCTGAAATGGGGCATTCATATCAGTCTTCATAGTTATCCAGTACAAAATTTCCCCAAATAAGGTGTTACAGTCAAGTGCCACAGTCTGGTCAAGTTACTTATATAAAAATAATTAATATCAAGTCAAGGGGTTCAATGTTCCTTGACAAGGCAAGAATGCCTCATTTCTCCAAATAAACAAGCTCCTACTCAATGAACAAGAACAACTTTGGAGCAGGTATGAAATTGTGGACAGAATATAGGTCATGAGCTCATTTATTTCACCTGAGAATTTCCTATGGCCTCCTTTCATTTCTGTCCTCAGACTTCATTAAAGGTTAGAATGAACTGTAAAGATCTCTCGTGCAGATCACAGAGAAGACTGCATCTGATTTAGATTGAAATAGAATCGTAAAGTCTTCTGAACTATGCTTTCTTTTTTACTGCACATATAAAAAAATGTTAAAATTGTGATCAGAATGTTATAAGCACATTTTATGATCCCAGTGCCATAAGCGTTATATTTTTCCTCTGTGGTTTATATTGTCCTTTGAACATTTCAGTATAATTACAGCCTTGTATATATGGTAGGATGCATGATTATTTTATAATGAAGAAGATTAGAATGCACTTATCAGATATCTATTTATGTTTTTATTACAGCCATACTCTTATTATCACGTTCATAATGAACAGCATGGAAGTGTATAGCACAAAATTAGCTCCAAATTTTTAATGTGTATTGACAAAGTAAGATATATGATCATGTTAAACTTCAAAATAAAAAATATATGTAGAACTTAAGCAAGATTTCACAGAATCAGCAAATACACCTTAGAAAAATTGTTTAAACATTTTAATGATTTAGTAAGGGAAGTGTGCTATTTGAATCTTTTAAGACTTTATGGAAAATATTGATAGTGGTCAAAGAAGTGGTATTAATTATATTTTTAAAAACTGGAACATCAGAATCTTCATTCTTTTTTTATTTTTAGGTTGACATGTATGTGATGTGTGTGTGTTTTCAACTTTCAAGTTTTCAACTTTCTGTGCTCTTTTCACATAATGGGATTAGAAATCAGAACAATTTGGAAGATGAAATACCCCCAATAAGGGAATTTTGTTTTACATATCCAATTAAGTATTTTTTCTTTATATATTGCCTAAGTAATTGATGGAATTCTTCTTTTGATTATTTTGAACACAATCATAGTTACTTTTATCAATTTCTTTAAGTCAACATGCAAATAGCACTTCTCTTCATCTGACTTAAAACAGAATTTTATGAAGCTGATTTCATTAAAATGTCTTTGTATTTTTTGTACATCCAGACAAATAAACATGAAATAGAATGATGAGAAAATGGAAATAACCTAAACAATGAAAAATGAGAACACTTTTCTTTGGAAATAGAATTCAAATTAAAGAGAATCTTTAAAGAAAAACCTGGAATAATACAAACAATCACCCCAATTTTCTATTTTCATTGAGCTAGTTAAAAGTACTGCATTGTTATTTAAAAGAGGTGCCTTAAGTCCTATCATATTCTCTTATGTTCTGTTGCAGATACAGAATAAATTAATATTTTCTTAAAAGCACCAGTGATGTTTGACAACATATTGACAGAAGAAGATGAGAGACCTAAAGACTTAAACAATTTGTAGTTTTTTGGTCCAAAGAAAAATATTCTGCAATATAGCACTTAGTGAACACACAAACTCAATACCCAAACTGAGTGCAATGTAAGGAAGGAGATAATGTTTATTTGTTGTTCTTCATGGTTGGAGAATTTCATTAGATCATAAATGTTCACTGACTATGTGTGGTGACTTTGCAACATATCAACTTGGTTAGACTGAAAAGCATTTCCCAGAATTCCCTTCTCTGTGTTTCTAGTTAAGATGGGAGGTTGTAGGATGGAACAATTGATGTCAGCAACTCAAATGAGTGTTTTGGTGCTCATGTCACTGCTAAAAACAAAAAGACAAAACAGGAATAAATGTGTAGTTAAGCAAAAATCACATAAAGGGAATTGTACACAATTTGAGAAAATCATAAGGAAGTTTTACTTTCTCCAACTTCTAGATTTTATCAAAGGTATTTTTTAAGAATAAAAAGAAAAAAATATTTAAATTAATATGTGCAACAGTGACTTACATGTCCATGTCCCTCACTGCATTATACCTTTCAATAATGGAGTGTTCATTTCAGCTCAATGTAGATTAAATCGAATAGTGACATTCCCAACTGGACTACCAGATGGGATCAAATTTTAATTAACTTTTCAACCAGCATACAGATGTGCTTCTTGTGATCATTATCAAGAAATCATTTGCTTTCAGCAAAATGAGAAACCCTGGTGGCAGATTGGAGCTTAGAATGATTGCTCATAGCACAAAATCATTACCTTAAAATGCTTTTAATCATTCATTGACCAAATAAAGGAAAATTTTATAAAGAGTTAAATATATGTAAGGCATTTTATCATGTACTTTTTGGGAAATTCTATTAAAGAAAGTACTTGCATGACAAAAGAATGATTTATATGTGTGTATTATTAACTTCTCCCTAAAGTCATATGATTATTGGAATTTAAGTTTCCATATTTTAGTGAAAGCCTATACAAAAGCTTACCTTGCTACAACTTTTTATTCAACATTGTGAACTCATTGCAATTCTTATTTGATGTTTTAAAAATGATAAAATACCCTGGGCTTCCAAGTATTTACACTTTCAGAAAAGATCACTAGCATAAATAATATGTTAAGTGAATATAAATAAAATGTTAAGATAATTTGAAATACAAGAAAAGAATAGAACAACTTAGAAAATTTACCATTTGAGTTAATTTTTTTCAGTTCAAGCTTTAACTAGTAACCTAGTAACTAACATTCTAGTAATTTAAAAGAGAGCTGATAAGAAAGCTTTCCCAGTTTTTAGAAAACTTTCATTTACTTAAACCAAACATTTTAAATAAAAGTCAGTATGTAATTTTTTTACTGTTATCATTTATTAAACTATTATAATATTACTATGATATATTTAAGAGTCATCTGTCTTTGAAAAGTTTCAGGCTATGAGAAAATAGAAGGTAGACACTTTAGGAGAACCAAACTCAGATATTTCATGTGTTTTTTTAAAGTGTCAAGATGGAAAACATTTCATCATTCATTCTGTCTTAACTCATAAAAGTTATAGCATTTCTATTAACCTCATCTAAAATGTTCACTGGTGAATTGAAATTGCAACTAACTTCAGTCCTTCAGTGTAAGAATGCATCTACTGTTGGAAAATGGGATTGGAAAAAAGTTCCAGCTGTCTGGATTACCACAGAAAGGACACTTAAATCCTCCAGACCTCAATTTATTCTTCAGAGAAATAAGGAATTTCCCCTTGTAATTATACCTAAGCCCCATTTTCAATTAAAAAAATATTTCACTGGAAGCCTAGTGCTTAAACAGATAATGGTAGAAAGCTTTAGTTAAACTTCAGCTGGAGTAGGGAACTTTGAATCACAGTCTTGTTGCCATGTTCCTCTACAAGCAGCTTCCTGAAGTTTGTAATAGTCCTCCACCCCAATCATAGAATTGAGGTATCCAGAGTGACTGGGGAGAAAAAGGATGACAAGAGGATGGGAAGAGAGCACTGTGAGTGCTTATTGGTGGGAGCACTGTGGTGATTGACTGATAGGCGGATTCCTATACTTCCAAAACACTAACAAGGTTGTAAAACAGTGGTACTTTTCATCAACAACTTTTCCTTTAATTTCAAATAATGAAAAATGGAAAACTTGCTTCTCAAGTTATAATAAAAACAAGGATGGTCTAAGTGTGGTATTTTCTATTGTCTTTGACGAACTCTCTTTCTCTTTAATGTTTTGCTATTCCTCAGCTTAACAGAAAAATGGTAGAAAACTTTAAACTTTAGTAAACATTTGTCTTGTTGGATAATATTTTCTTCAGTAGTCTTTGAACTGCATGCTAAGGATCAAAATGTAGTATCATTACTGTGCACTCCAGACATAAAAAGGCAGGGATAAAATTAATTGACAACCTGAGTTTAACCCAATCAACATTGCTAATGCTTCTTATGTCCACATTTTCTCTGCAATTTATTCAGAAAAGCCACTGACCTCATCCGTATACAATTTATTTTAGATGGGAAGTCCCTAGTTATTTCCTAGCTCCTTAGGACTCCAGGTCTCTTCACATATATTTTCTGTGAGGTCCATTTCGTAGGAAGACACCAAGTAAGCAACTGTGGAGACTGAGGTTTTTATACATATGATTTTCTTAGTTTACAATTTGCCAGTTTATATAATGATCCACTCTCTAGAGATTTAAATTTACAAATGTACTATTATCAGACAGGATGAGGGATACCCCAGAGCCCCCAAACCTGCCTGTTCTAAACAGGTTCTGACACTCATTGCATCAAAATAAACATTCTCTAGTGCATAAGACCATTAGTGGAAAGAAACTTTAATACAATTAGTGTGTAATAAAGAGAAGAGAAGGGAAAAACAAAGAATATAGTTTCCAAATCAAACACCCAAAGTTATTTATCCTCTTGGGGGTAAATCCCTGCCAAACAAGGTTGGTGCAAAGCAAGATCACTGAGACTTGAAAAACTCTCACAAATCCAAGCATTGGAAGAAGGGGCCAGTCAAGTTTGGGATGAAAAAAGCCAAAATCAAAATCACGATATAAGCACCATTGTTGATTTCCCCACAGGTCTCTCACCCACAATTGTTTCAAGTGTCGCCTTTCATGTTCCCAAGTCCCTGATACCAGTCCAAAGTTGGAAGCAAATCAAGAAACTTATATCAAGAAAAAGTTATAACTAGAAAAGTTATAACAAGAAAAACTTAAAACTAACAAGCTGACAGCAGAACTAAAGCATAAAGCAAGGGAAGGGGAAAGAGGGTGAAAAAGGGTGAGGGATGAGCACAAGAGATTAAGATGACAGTTCACAGGAGACAAGGTTGTGAGGGAACCTTGGGGTATACTTTGCTGTAAAGTATGTACCATCAATTAAAAAAAGATTCAAGAAAATAATTTTAAAAATGTTAAACTTCATTGCATTCTCAAAGCACATGGAAGTTTGCATTAGGATTCAAAATATTGTTTCTTGTTCATTTTTTAAAAATGACATCCATTTATCACTTGTCTTAGAGTAAAAGATGTCTTAGTATAGTAGACCTCTGGAATAGGGAGTATGCAAATAGTGTTGAATTCTAGCTGTAATTTCTCTAGTCTCTGGCTTGGACAAGGCTTGCTTCTACTCTGTATCTCAGCATTTATCCTTGTATTTGGGTTATTGTGATTGTTTCAATATAAATTGTAGATGAAAGGATTGTATGACCAGTGTTGCTGCATCAATTAAGAAAATTTTGAGACGCTTTGAAAGAGTCACAAGTAGCTTTAAAGTGAAAAATGTCCAGATCACTTTAAGCAATTGCTGCATGCAGAGGCAAGGTCAGCTTACAGATTACATGACAGATCAAATTTCTTTTATTGCTCATGGGAGGGGGGTAAGGATGCCACAAGTATATCCCTAGATAGTAGGTAAGGTCTAACTATTTAGATTTAACTGATAATGTATTGTTAGTATTACCCTTTACTTCCTTTGTATAATTTTCTGGTTTTTGCAGGAAATTTCCTATTCAGCACCAACATTATTGAGCCTGCTCACTTAATCTAAACCCTCATCAAGACTTTATATTCTTTATTAGCTCTCTTGTCATAACAGAAATACAACATTGCTTCACCACTTATTTTGGTGATTCTATTTTCCTTTTCAGATGCCCAATAGTCTGCAGGGATGGAACAACTAAACAAATTGTTTCACCTCTTGAGTCCTTTTATTTCAGCAGGAAAATTGAATCCTTGCTCTGTGGTTTGCTTTTTATTTCTTTATGCCTTCTCTCCCCAAAATGATAGTGCAGACACAGAGAGGGTTGCATTCACTGCTAGTGTTAAGTCTGAGTATTGAATTGACAAAGTAAAGCAAGAACCCTAGTGCTGTCAGTGTTCCTGCATGGAGCATTCAGTTAAGTTGGAGTCTGCCAATCTTCAATGTTTAGGCATACTAGTATAGAAGGCTTTACCTGCTGTTAGAAATCTATATTAGCCTATCGTGTAATATATTCAGTAGAAGGATGAAAACTTCACTAGCTGTAGTAGATGACCTACCTAACCAGTAGGGAGCAGCAAACTAGTATAATTTGTTTATCTGCCACTTTGGTTATAAATGAAAAGCAAGCATTTTTACTTTGAATTTCTCTTTTATCTCTTCTTCCTAATCCCAATATTTCTGAAAAACAAATTCTTAATCCTGTTTTTGTTCTCTCTAGGAGCAATGCCTTCAACAGATGTTATCAAAACAATAAAAACCTAATCGTGGAGGTTTTATGTGTTAACTTTTGCAAAGTCCTGGGGGTAAGAAATAGATGGTATGAAGGAATTGACTTAAATTTCCCAAGAGATAATCCACAGGTTACAGCCAGTAGTCTCAGCCATTGAGATCTTGTCAACTTTACACTGTTGCTGTCATCTTTGACTTGCTGGTATATGTGCTGATCGGAAAACTCCAAGAGGTCTAGTCTTACAAATCTTACCTTACGTAGTGGCTATTTTTTTGTTGTTGTTTTCCATCTAACTTTATGTTCTATGCTTATCTAGCAATAATCAATGATTTTATTTTTAGAGATATCGCTAACCCTTATTGGTTCAGATGGTGTGAATGTAATTTCACCTCTTGCTGGAGGAGTGATGCCAACACAAATCTGATCTGATAAGAGTGGAGACTTGGGTTGATAGGAATGGGGGAAAGCTTCCCTTCCTGCTGAGCTTGAAAATAGTGAAAGCCTGGAGCTATTGGGAACTTTTATCAGTGTTTGGCATCTAAGAATAAAATCAGACATCAATGAAAACAGGATTTAACAGAAAGGGAAGCACCTATTCCTTGTGAACATTTGACCTTCCAGTATGAGCCAATCAATTTATGTTGGTTTTTTTTTGTCCCTGGCAACTAGGAGAGTCTAAACTGAAACAACGAATTGTTTCTGATAGTCCTTAGAGTTGCCTTTTGTTTTCTTGCCAATAATGTGACCCATCTCTGCTCTAAGTTCCCTGGTTGACAGCTACTGCATCAGTGTTCATACAGTGAGCAGCGTTCCTCTGTGTTCCCAAACCATCAAACATCTAGCCTAATGGCATTGTGTTTTCTTGTCTGTAACATAACCATAACAGAATAAGGAGAAAATCATCTTGTTCAATAATTGTCTTTGTAACCCTCTGTTTTCTCAGCATGAAAACTGTGTGACCTGCAAAAATGAAAATATTTTTGCAGTGCCTGTCCATGTGCCTTCTACATGTGGAATGTGGACAGATGTCAGGGTTCAAGGGTTAAAACTTATCTAGGATTCCTGTATGTTCCCATCTCCATGTCTCTCAGGTGTATTTATGACATTTCTCCTCCTTTTACAGAAAATAACCTGTCAAGAAAAATGAGGAAATTATCGTTTAAAACAGAGGAACAAAACAGCATCAGCAACATTAGTGAAAAGGCATTACTCTGAATATTCAGTACCTAAAAATGTTAGAGTAGAAGATTTATAAAAACATAGTACCCTTACAGAAAAGATATCTTGTATATCAATCTAGTATTACATGAGTAAGTACAAAAGATAATTATGAAATACAATATGTATTTAAAAGATCATGGAAATAAATATTTGCGTGCTCATAATTCTGTTTAAACTTTTTTGCCATAATTGTACATACCTTCAACATTTTGGTAAGGAAAAATCATTTTGTAAAGTGTAAAGTGATTACCACAATTTAAATTTACATTAGCCAGGTTACTAGTGATAGCAGTATGTTCTTGCAAAGATGTTACATTGTGAGACTATCTAGATTTTGCCAATTTAGTGGAATAAAGAGTATCTCATGGATTTTGCATGTATTTTATGATTGCAAATGAGGTTAAAGAACTATTTAGACTACTTTTGTCAATTTCCCAGCTACTGTTTATGTATTTCATTAATTTTAGATAGTCTAGTATAATGTACATATTAGTCCTATGTCAATTATTTGTTCTGTAAGAATTATATCCACATATATAACTTGTTTTTTCTCCCTTTTACAATAATATCTAACACAAGTAACACCCACAAGACTCCTTAGCACTTAAGATACACACAGAAAATTGGAAACTAAAATATCTGATACCAGCAAATTATATTAAATTGATATAACAACTTAAGAAGTCATAACCTTTAATATGATAGCTTGTCATTAAGTCATTATGAGCTTTATTTTACTACATTTCAATAAAATTTTAAATTTTCATGTGAAGTTTGTACCTGAGACAAATCTCTTCTTTGAATCGTATTTTACAATATTTTATTATTCCGATCTCCATCTTGTCTTTTACCTCCATCTTCACTTTGAGTGCTATCGTGTTTCCGACTCTCATATAATTTCTGAGCTCCATCTTGTCTCTGACTTCATCTTATTTTGGGGTGTCATAGTCTCTAAGTTCCATGTTGTGTTGGCTCCATTTTCTGAGTTCCATCTTATTTCTGAGCTCTATCTTGTCTCTGAGCTCCATCTTGTTTTAGCCACTTTCTGATCTTCATCTTGTTTGTAAACGCCAACTTGTTTTTGAGCACCACTTTGTTTCAGTCTTCCATAAAAAAAAAAGTTGTACTATACTAAAATTTGTATCATTATTTTATATTTATTTTTATATCTAGAAATTTTCTAAATCCTTTTATTAATTACAATAATGTATTTGGTTGTTTTGAATTTTTAATGTATAAAATTGCATATACTCTGAAAATGAGTGTTTTATTTTCTTTCTCTTCTCTCTTCTAACTTTTATTTCTTTTGTTATGTTATACCTTATTGCAAAACACAGATTCCAAAATAATGCTTTATAGCAATTGTGGCAGCTAACACCACTGTCATAGAATTAATATTGAAAAGAATGTATTTATTATTACACAGTTTGTCTAATATAAATATACTCTGGGTTTTTTTTTGGGGGGGTGACTGTTTTTATATTAGTTACAAAAGTTTTTATTATACTTATAATTTACAATTTTTTTAGGATGAACTAATGCTATTTTGTCAATTTTTCTACTCTTTTTGGAATGAAAATAATTTCTCCATAATTATGTCAATGAAATGAAATGTACAAATCATCTTTATAAACTCATTCTATCATATATAGTAGAGAGAAATAAGATTTGTTAATTTTATGATATTGTAAATTGAAGGATTTGGATTGCTAACATTTATAATTTTCACCTATTATTTTGAGTTAGATTGTTATTTTATCTTCTCTGAGTATCATTGCTAGCTACTTAAAATGAAAAACATCCTTTGTTATTTTTTTGTAGTAGTTCATTGAGTTCTTGAAACTATTTGTTCCTTAAAGTATGGGAGAATTCAACAGTAAAACAATCTGTTTCAATTGTTCTCTTTCCAGAATAATTTTAACTGTTGATTCAGTGCCTTTAATATTTACAAGGTGTTTTGGCCTGGAATTCCTAGGAAACAGCATAATTAGAGATGATTTATTCACAAGAAACAGAAGTAAGGGACAAAAGAAATGAAGGGTGAAGACAATGAATAGATATGTCATTGAATTAGCCATTGTCAAATACTTCATCTTTACTGGTTTCCTAAAACAGAATGAGAAGTTGTGTTATCACATCATATCAACCCAGTAGACTAAGAAAATATATTGGCAAAATTTAATGATTTTCATAGTAAAATCTCTCAGTAAATTAGATATAGTAAGGAGATTCCCCAAATATAAAAAAAAAATAAATAAAACCACTATCAACAAATACGGCTAACATTACATATAATACTAAAGACAGAATTCCCTAAGATATGGAAAAAGCAAGGGTGAACACCCTAATCACTCCAGCATTTTATTAGAACCCTTTGCCAGGGCAAGAAGTCAAGAGAAACAAGTGAAAGTCATAAAAATTAGAAATTAAATGACTCTAATTGCCAGTGACCTGATTGTTTGCATAAAAAATTCTAAGAGATCCAAAAATAAAATATGGGGATAAATAATGAATTTGGAAAAGGCAATAAAAAGTCAATATACAAAAAAGCCTTTTTACTCATCACAAATGTTTTTAAATGAAATAATGTTTCAATACTATTTATTAGAGTTTTAAAAATGTAACATACTCAGGAATATATCCAATAAAATAATCCATAAATCCTATACATCGAAAATTGTAAATAAATTTAGGAGAAAATTATATCATTTAGTTCTAGAGCTTAATTTGCTTTCCCTTATAATATGATTGACAATTTTCATAAACATTTCTTATTAATTCATCTAGTCAACTTAATTTATTTTATTACACATTCTAGCAAGTAATTTGTCACACACTTCCTGAATTGAAGGCTCTTGCATCTCAAATTTAAGTGTTAGTTAATTTGCTGACTCTCAGTTATACCTTGTTTTCTAGTGTTTTGAGTTCTGTGAATTTTCTATCTTAGAATATTACCGTTGAGAGTTAAAATTTGGTTCCATCAGAGGAAATTTATATTTGCTTCAGCTAGCAACTTAGGGCACTGCCAGCTTGAGATCACTTTAAAATAAATTCTCAGCTGGAGGTATTTTGTGAATTCAGGCTAGTTATAGTTACAAATTCTCAATGGAAAGTATTCCCCCCCACTCCCTCTTTTCAATGCCATGCTTCATGAAAGACTGTTTTTTTTACAGTTTCTGAAAGAAGATGAAATTTTTCTGTTTTCTCCTGACTCTGACAATGTAATTTTTTAACGATGTACATTATGATGTTCCTGTCCTACCATACTGTCCTATTAGGGGATCCCAATATTTGTTTATTTTGCCTCAGTGAGGTATAATATTGGAATGTATTAATCAAGTACTCCCCACTTTAGATATGCCCATTTCCCATGGTCTATTTATGGTCTGTGTATCTGTGTTTTCATTTACCTATCGGCAACTGAGTAAGAGACCTTAGTCTACCAAATGCTGATGAGCCATGAAGGTGTGATGACTTCACTAGTCTTTGCATAGCATGATATGGGTATCTCTTATTTACCCATGTCTCTGAGGAAACAGAATCAGTCACAACAGTATATGTATGCTGCACATTACCAAAAAGAATGCTTTGAGAAAATAAAAAAGGAAATAAAGAAAAGTGTAAAAGAGCAACAGGAGCACTCATTGCTGATGGAGATGAAAATGACAGTGTCACTTTGGAAGAGAGTGGAGTAGTTTCTTACAAAATTAAACTTACTTTTTGATCGGCTCCCCCAGCAATCATGCTCCTTGGTATTTGCCTCAAGTAGATAAAAATTTATGTCCACATAAAATCCAACTTCTGGATGCTTATAGTAACTTTATTCATACATGTGGAAATGTAGAAGCAACTAAAATACCTTCAATAAGTAAATGGATAAATAAATTGCTTTAAATCCACACAATGGATTATCATTTTAGTACTATAAAGAAAGAATATAGCAAACTGTGAAAAACATGGAAGGAACTTAAATGCACAGTACTAAGTGAAAGAAGCCAATCTGAGAAGGCAGCTCAGATTTCTAACTATATGATGTTCCATGAAAGGAAAAACCATAAGGATATTAAAAGGTCAGTGGTTTACCAGGGGTTAGGAATAGACAAAGATCAGAGAAATTTAAGGTCAGTGAAAATAGTCTGTATGAGGCTATAGTAGTAGATATGTATCACTACAAATGTGTCCACACTCTTCAAATGTAAACCACCAGTAGTGGGTGAGAATGATGTGTTGTTGCAGATTCCTTGATTATGACAAATGTACCACTTTAGTTCCAAATATTGATAGAGGATTTGTATATATGCAGTATCCATAGGAAATCTCTGTAAGTTCTACTCAATATTTTGGTGAACTTAAAGTAGCTTTAAAAAGTAAAGTCTTTAAAAATGACAGTGTATATTGCTGAAACTTCCAGCTTCACAATAATCCTGCTTTTCTAATGTGAAAGGAAATTACTAAACCCCATGGATTAAAAGAAGCAGTATCATGCATACAGGATGCTCTCACTTTCCATTTTACACTTGCTCCTGGGAGTTTTCTTATTGCATATTTCTGGAATGAGCAATTAGAGAATGTCAATTTTGATTAAATGTGATACTATCTGAGCTAAAAGGGTAAGGAAGTTAGAAGGGTCATTGCAAAACTGTTTGAAAGCTGCCTATCTGGAGACAGCATCGCATCTAAGAAGAGAAAGTGCTCATGGTGTTTTCCCCAGCATCATGATCTCGCTAAGTTTTCTACAGATTTTTTATCATGTTAAAATACAAGTAACACTTCTTCAGGATGTTTTGTTTTATTTAAAAAGTATTTTCTTGGAAGCTATCTCTGTGTTGAGAATCAACTTGAAGTATAAACTTAGAGTCTTGGGTTTTACTGAACAGGTCACTGTGCCTGGGCATTATATGGTGGCTTTCTAATTTGCTACAATAGATTCAGTTGCTTTAGAATGCTTTGCTCTCTGCTATCTGGCTTTTAGAAGAGAAATAAAGAAAATGAAGGGCAGGTGTAGGTGTGTGTGTGTGGCTGAACTGGGTAGAGGATGGGCATGAGAGCAGCAGTATGCAGAGTACCAGTCCTTTAAATCCTTTATTAACTTATTTCAACTACAGGAAATGGTTACAACAGTGGAAGGAATGTACACAACATGGCCAATGCTTTTCTTTACACTTCTGAAATCAAAGCAACGATCTCATTACACATCTCCAGTATCTGGAGGACTCTTCTTTTTCCACTTTGACATCAGCAAACTACTCCAAGAACACATACATAATTCCTAACCTAAACAATGGAGACTAGTGGCTATTACTGTACTTAGACCTGAAATTGACCAAAATTAATCACAATTTACCATCAAAGCCTTCTTTTGAAAATTGTCACCCTTCAAGATAGTTCAGAGTGCCAAAATAGCAACATCAGACAGATTTGGCTTATATAATAGCTGTCTGCACAGGGAGAGTTTCCTAGTGCTTCTCTGTCACCTTCCCAAAATTCCACTTTTGTTTGTGTTCTTGAATACATGCGTGAGCACATGACCTATTACATTGTTATGTCCCTTGAAAAATAAATCATGCAACACTTTTGGAACAAAGTACAAAGAAATTTTTGTTTTTTTTTAAGATTGCTAATAGTTAATCAGAGTTTGGAATTGGTGCTATTTTTCTTTTTGCTTTGGCTGCTTGAGAGCTCAATACCAAAACTACAGAGCCTTTACCGAGGAAAAGAATGTATAGCTTATTTCTCACTATTTATATATTATTGTTCCCATTGTATGTCTATAATCTATCAATCTATTTTCTCACTTAATTTTATTTCTAATTTTATTATATTTTTAATGTTTTTTATGTGGGGGGGCTGTATATACCCATGTGCACACACACACACACACACGTAATTATTCTCACTTTGGGCAAAAAAAGTATAATGGGTCATTTTCTTGGCTTCATTATCTTCTTTTAGTTGTCACGTAAACAGTGCATAAGTGATAAATAAATGTTCTGTAATTAGTACTTCCGTATTTTTCAGGTATTATTCTAGGCACTTTTATATCTTGCTGTCAAATTAGGTGTTTTTTGTTTTGTTTTGTTTTCCCAATTACTATTCAGCTAAAGTCAGGGAGTTTAAGTAAGTAACTGCAAATCCTGACTCTACATATACTCATTTCTATATATGGTACTGATTTTTCACCTAGAGAGAGAGACCTGAGAAAAATGCTTATCCTGTAGAAAAATCTGATGAGTAATATGCATTTTCCGTATCATTCACGGGATATATGAATTTTTACTAAAATTTTGCATTTGAAATATGAAAACATCATCCTGATATATTTGCTGTAGTGTTCTAGAGGGAAAAACTTTTCTTTGATAGTATAAATAAAAACTGAGAAATATCACCTACTGGGTCCTTGTACTCTTCCCTTAACAAAAAATACAGATAGATCAATAACTGTTTCCTAAAATGAGTAAGTACAGTCACTTTGAAACGTGCTTCAGCCCCTGCTCATGAAAGAGAAATTGATTTGAAAATAGGGGTCAGTTTTTATATTTAAATTAATATTTTCTGGCACAATTCTATTTGAAGTACTTCTCACCAAAGCTAAGCTGATTTATTACAAACACTCAACCAAAGTTGCAGCTGTAGTCACAATGTGTTGTCACACAATTAGTCTAAGTTGTAATATAAAATGCATATTTCAGCACCATCATCTATATATTTGCTTGTTATACATTTTTAAAGTAGAAGAAAGATTATTGGAATCATTAATTTCAGCAATTGTTTAGCACTTCTCTCAATGATGATGTGTCATCTTTCCAATATCTTACTGTAATTGAGTCTTTAAACAGAGAAGTGAAGGTGTGATAATTAGTGTTCATTTTATTTATATATTAACTTTACTATAAGAAGCCTCAATATGATCACAATATTACATTTCTCCTAAACCTTTTCTTGGAGAACAGGCATTAGATGCACAAGATTTCTGGTTAAAAAGCCATTTCTTTCGTTGTTATTCATGGTCCAAAAGTGAGAGCTCGAGAACTGAGTAAGAGTGTTCCAACTATTCTAGATACTTTGATGTCACATCTGATGATGACAAAATTTTTTTTCAGCTTCTACCGAATATTCAGTGTTAGAAAACATCCCCACATCCATTTATTAATGTTATTTCCTTTGACATTAGCTTGTCCTACATCTTTTTTCTGGGCTCCCAAAGACTTACTAAAATGGTAGTCAAGAATAGGGTTTAAAATAAATGTTTTATTTCCCCATAATTACTAGCAGATAAGCTCTGCATAAACATGTTCTTTAAAACAGCACTTAAAATATCAATTGATTCACATAACAAGATAGTTATTTCTTAGTATACCTTCTTTGGATTATGGTATCAGAGTAATCTCTGCTATAATGTCTGCATAAGTCTTACATGTTTAACTGAGCAGTTTTTTTGGAGTGTCATGAATGCAAATGATTTTGTGTAAGCAAAAGAACTACAGGGCAAAACCAAATGAAAATACTATCATCCATTGCACTGTGGATTTGGTCTTCATTCTGAAATGTTATCAAATGAAATACTATTAAAATAGGCAAACTAGAAATAAGTAAATAGTAAATATGAAACTTTTAAGTGAGAAAAGAGTCATGCTCTTTTTTTTTTTTTTGAGACTAGGTCTCGCTAATTTTGCCCATGGAACAGCAGGCTCTCATTGCCCGGGGTACCAGAGACTCAAGCAATCCCCAGCCTCAGCTTCCCAGGTAGCTGGGATTACAGGCACGTGCCTCCATGCCCAACTATTTTTTTGGAACTAGGTCTCGCTACAGGCCCCAGGCGGGACTCGAACCGCGATCCCTAGCCCTGGCCGCTTCATAGGCTGAAGTTTACAGGCACAAGCCACCGTGCCCGGCAAGAGTCATGCACTTCTGTCACACCTACTAGTTAGAGTACACACTGCCCCATACAGGTCAAGTGATTGATTCAATCCCTTCAATTCTAAAAATTTACAAGCTGGATTCAAGCCATTGTATTCTTTCATTTTATTCTTCATTAAAAACCTTACACACAGGTGATTTTTTTTCTTTGATTCACATATTTAACTTTCTTTTTTTTCAAGTCCATATCTTTCAGAAATCCTTACTTATTTGGAACTAAACCTATTGACATGTTGGCCTATGAGTGAAGATGTCATTACCAACAACAGGCTATATGACCTTTGAGTGATTTCACAGTTCCATTCTGAGTAAGAGCAGGTCATCTTAAAAATATTAGCATTAAAAAATCCCCAAGTACTCTCTTTTCAAGAGATTGCCATCCTGTATATAGTATAAATTATAGTTTTACACTAGCACAAAAACCGATGGATCCTTTTATCCTCTTCTATAATTCTCCTTCTCCTTACCTTAATTTCTACTTCCCAGTCTGGAGCTGCAGGTTAACTGAAGGCATTCATGTGTCATTTTGGACTAATGGAAAGATTAAGCATTCTCTTACTCTTCCCTGGGTTTAATGTCACAGTAACCATGGGTCAAGATCCAACTCTAATTACCTTTAGAAAAGTATTTCTCCTTCTGTGTTAGACTCCCTTTTTACTACAGAGATCAATTTTCTGACCTTGACTTCAGTAGTCCTGAGCTACTAGCCATGCTATCCAATCCAAACTATTTCCATCTGTTTCTCTTAGTACAGTTCAATTACTCTCCTGGAATAATGAAATAAATGAGAATCTCTCATAAGGGATCCCTGGGAGCTAATCTCTACATTAACAGTGCTCCAGATGTTACTGAAAGTGTCAGTAAGGTAATGAATGGGGTAGTAGAGCATGGTGACTAGGAAGATAAGAATGTGGAGATGACTTGCTGGGCCATGATTGGACTGTAATTCTCAGTCTGTTTGACATGAAGGAAAAAATGGGCCTTTCTACTTACACAGGGTAGAACAGATACTATCAAATTTGTTATTGAAAGCCTGCGATAGGTATTACTATAGATTAAATAAAGACGTTAACTTTACATTGAAGATTACATATTTTTCGTAGAGCCTACTGGTCAGAAATGTTCCCAGAAGTATAGTTACCTCTCTCCAAGGTCAATTTCTTTCCTATTAATTGGAATCCTCTTTGAATCTGTTCTCTATTCAAAGTCCAACTCTCTCCTTAGTATCAACTGTAAACAGGTTCTTCTCAATGACAGAATAAGACTGTCATTCCTGCTGTGGCCTGATAGATGGAGAGGACATACCTTTTCCTCAGAGAGAACCATGACTCCTACCTCAGCCCTCATTGCTTCATGCACACAGAGGCCTCATTTTCTCCAACACCAGGAAAGAAAGTCACTATAACCAATACATTGAGGGTTTTGGGGTTTTTTTTTTTTTTTAGTAATTTGCTTTACTTTTCAATATCAGAAAGCACAAAATATGTGAAATAAAGGTTTATTCAATAGTTGCTTGGAGAAAATGTTTAAGGAATAAAAAAAAGTTAAATATCCCCATCCCAATAATTAGTAGATTAAAGGTTTATATTTCAAAAGAGAAAATGATAAAAAATGAAGTAAAAATAGAGGCAATTTGTTCTTTAAATTTGGACTCTTGGATATTTGTATACATTTTTGCAGGTGTGAGGCCAGGAGCCATGAAGGAAAAAAAACAAAACTATTTAAAAATAGTGTCTTTAAAGACAAACCCCAAACTATAAGAATTCTGCAATAGATGACAAAAGGATAACACCCCGAAAGACTCACAGATATAAAACAGCATGTGTTTTAAAGTGTAATTATTCAACCTAACAGAAGTGGGACATGGGAATCTGGCAAGTATCTCTACTTAAACTAAATATTATTCTATGTATTTGAAACTAATCTGAAATTACAAATACAAATTTCTATGTATTTGAAAGCTATTTCTTTGTTACAGACATATTTTTGCTACTAAGCAATGTCTAAACAAAAATATTAAAGATGTAAATTGTTATTCATACTTCAAAATTTTTTCTTTTATAATGAATACAGTGAGTACATTACTGCTATTAGCTTTACTTAAAAGTTCACCAGACTTCATCAAGTTAAAATTTAGGAAAAATTTTGATTCTTCAAATGACTATTTTTCAGTTTTAATATTTTGAAGATTCTGATTCAGCCAACATGTAGAAACTATTGTCAATCAATTGCCATCTTGAACCATCCATCAATGTATTCTTTATCAAAAGCCCAATACACAGCTGAGCCCTAGCAAAATTTAAATTACATGTTTTAAATGCAGATTTCTAAAGACCATCTTAGAGTTACAAATTCAGAATCTTTGGAACTACCATCCTGGGAATTATCATTTTCAATAAATACCTCCACCTGATAAAATTAGTGTACAGACTGTCCTTTCTATAGTTTGATTTCCTTTCTGTTCTATCTGAAACAACTAATAGTTTCACAGTTTTGTGGAAGACAGGAATCAGCACAACTGACCTATGATGGGAGGTGCAGCTTTTGTTTTTTCTGCTCCAATCTTTCCTATGTAAGATTACAGTCCCTAGTCTTTAATAGGAACTTAATCTCCTCCAGGGTAGCCAATTAACTGTCATGTTTGACTTCATTTGGTGTTCATAGCAAACCTGTGGAAGAAGAATGAGTAGGAGAGTGTGACTGGAAAGTAGAGCTTGTCTGGCTCAATTGGTGGAAGATTATAAGGAATATTTCCCTGATGTAGTGGTCTCCATGATTTTAGGTCCTGCTCCCATCACAAAAAAAAAAAAAAAAAAAAAGAAGAAGAAGAAGAAAGAAAAGACAGGAAAAAGAAGACAAAGAAGAATAGAGTGTCTGTATATTTTTAAACAATCTAAAAACTGAATCTAGTTTCTTCCTTCCACTGAAGGACAATCAAAATGAGTTGCATTAAGAGGAATTAATGATAAAACACCATTCTCACATTTCTGCACAGAATTAATGATGGAACACCATTCTCGCATTTCTGTTAATGTAGACTCTGCCTGTCTGTACTCCATATCATCTGTCCAAGGATGTTATACAGTGCTTTCTTGAAAGAGAAAGATAGTATCTCCCTCTAAAACAAAGGGCAGGTATAACTAGTCATTACAGTTGATATGGCTTCCCTAAGAGTGTCTATCCTGTTCCACATTACTGACTGTAAAGGCATCCCCTGACTGTCTCTCCATTGACCACGGAGAACTAGTACAAAAGCTGATATTCTACTACTATAAGTAATAAACCGCCATGGTTTCTGATCTGTGGTCTTCTGCTTACATAAGTAAAACAGAAATTGTAACTAGAAACAAAACATATGGTAATGACCAGCCATGTGCCCTACCTTGAAGGAGGGTAGGTGAGCATAGAATACCATGGTGCAAGGATAGGGGAAGGAAATACTTTGGTAGTTTTTACAATGCTGTAGTCTTTAGCAGGGGCTTAAACTGAAATCTTTCAGCTGCTGTATGATCATCAAGTCTCATTTTAACTGACTATGAATTGAGGTTAGTTCAATCAAGCGGTGGCATGCAATAATCAGGTGCTTTATGTATTGGTATCAGTAAATGATAAAAAGGAGATGAAACAAGAAAAAATGAATCACAATTTGTTATTTCTTTTACTATCCTTCAGATATCCTCACTAATTGGTGGAATGCAGTTTCAGAAGACATTGGATTTGATCTTAAGATGTATAATATGAATTTTTTTTTTTTACTGCAGGATAAGATTTCATGAAGTCCTAAAGTGGTGATAGTGATAATTATTGCTATATTAAATAAAATGTACTTTAATCTTAACATGAAAGTATGAAGTAAAAAAATTATCTCTGAAAATTATCACCTAAAAGAACTTTAAATGATTAAATATAACTGAAATCTTTTTCAAAGGGAAAATTATTTCCTCCAAAGTATTTATTCTGAATGTCATGTTAGCGAATTTACATGATTATCTCTTCTACTATTTTAGTTGTTAAATACTGAATAGTGTTCTTTAAAGCTTTTAAAATGGGGCACCATTTGAGTTCGTGACATTTCAGTTTAAAGCGTGTTCTTTCACTAAGGATATGCTATACTTTGAAATTACTGTGTTCTATCACTCATATTACCATTCTGCCAAACATAAATGTCAAAAATAGGGAGGGTTGTCTTTTTCATCATGCTGAATTTTCTTATATATAACAGCCAGGCTCCATAATTTATGAATAATCATTTGTCCAATGAATTAGTCTCTGGTGTTCTTTTATGATTTGTCTAGTCCTCATATTTCAGGAGGATAGAGTCTGAGTCTGCGGGAACTCTATAAAGTCTACATTCTCTCAAATGGAAGAAGAGTATAAAATCTATTTATCATGCAATGTATTATAAAGGATTTGAGATATTACACATATATGGACCAATATTTATACTACATGTGAACATTCTTTAGCATAAAGAAGTAAAAATCAAATTGGGGTTAAATGCATTTTTTACATTATTGTACAATGTTTGATTTTAATAACAGACTATTTTCTCCTATAAGGCAAAGACTACTAACCTGAAAAGAATTTGACAGAAAGAAAAAAAGTTTTCTAAAACTTCAATCATGGACTTATGGAAATTGTTTCCTTTCTTAATCCTATGGTTTTCTATGCAGATATTGACATTTGAATTAGCAACTAGTTAGGAAGGAGGTAGAGACTAGTTAATGGCCCTGAGAATTAAGAATATTTCTGATGCCAAGTAATTTGTAATTTAAAGTATGCTTTAGTTTTTAAAATTGACAGGTGCTTTTTTGCTCTCCATCCAGCTCTTTGCTTTTATTTTTCTTTATGGAAGTGAAATATTTTTTCCCAGACTAAATCCTGTACAGAAGAATGACATTCTTTGCTTTGCATTTGTGATAACTGTGATTTAAAAGAACGTTAATCACTTGGCAGAACATACTCCTTAAGACATCATTTTAAATAAGAAAAAAGCCCTTTATTAGATAAATGAGGACATTTTGGACATTTCTTGCTAGCCAATATAAATGTACCCAGTGACTAATAATATACTGGTCCTCAATTTGAAGCTTTTATTACATAAAAATATAAATTTCCATGTGTCATATCTCCTAAGAGTCAAAAGATATGATGAAAATAGTCTTCTAAAACTCAATATCAATATCCCTGATGCTAAAAATATTTTGGAATCTGATAAAGCGTAGGTGACACAGAACCCCATGCCCCTAAGCCCTGAGCTTTGTTGTCAAATAGTTTCAATGGCCCCTAATGAAATTTTAGTTCTCTAGTAGAAACATCAGCCATAAGCTGAGAAGTACTCACTTTTGTTTCAAGCACCTAAAATCAGATTAAAATATTTTAAATTTTGCATTTTTCTGTTGATCCTATCATTCAGGCCAATTTGAAAATTGTCACAGATCTCCTCCAGCCTTTTCCCGAAACAACAGGAATCAGAATGTAACCTCTTTGTTAATACCAGGTCTGCAGCTACTGATTTCAAACAAGTGTGCACATCCAGATCACCAGGAAGCCTAAGCTATTTCTAGAGGCAATTGAAGGAAGCTGTGAGTGCTAGGAGGTGACTTGAAAGAATGCACACAACTACAGAAGCCATCTTATTAAAGACACCTAGACACCAGGACTCTTCTTTTGGAGTTTGACTGTAAACAAATTCTCCCTTCCCCCCCACCCCCACCCCCCAAGCTTTGCTTTCCATGAACACAGATGGTTTTGCCCTGGTACCTAAGCTACAAGTAGATACAGACCATGATTTCTTTCTCTACTTTCATACACATTGGATATGTTTTATTTATGCACCATAAGTAACTGAACATGTCAGATACACCATAAATTTGTTAAGTCTTTCTCTTTTTTGTACTAGGAAAGAAAATTTTAAAAGGATGTGAGAATTTTTTTAAGTATGAGCAATATAAATTATATTTTGTGCAAAACTATGTTGTAAAATTTTTCTTGCATATATATGCAAAAAGAGTATTTTTTATTATAATAGAATAAAAGCATTCTTGGTGCTTTCTTGACATTTTTATTATATTTCTTAGATGTAATATAACTGTCATTTTACTATGGACTGTTTTACAGCTCTCAGTTTCTTTAAGATATCCTGTTTCTTACCCTATATCTCTTTAGCACCATAATGACATATACTTTAGGCATCACTACCCATTTCAGATTGAATTTTTGCACACAGGGCAAAGCTAGGTTTGAAACAGTATCTATAATTATTTTATGATTGCAATCTTAGCACATACACACCTGCAGTATATCACAACAATTTTTTTAAATGGAAGGAGTAAGTATGACTATTTCAGTAAAATAACTTAAAAAGTTTAGCATAAAGATAATTTTATTAGTGTAACTTTATTGAGTGCATAATGTTAGACTCTGTTCTAGGTGAGACCCTTGTAACACTGAACAAAAAAGATAAGTTCTCCATTGTCATACTTGTCACATTTTAAAGAAGAAAATAGAGAGATAGATAGATAGTTATTAGGTATATCAGATGGTTATAATTACCAGGAAGATAAATTGTTTGGAGTTAACAGGATCAAGAGTGACCTATGATGAGTATGGGGGGGTGGGGCTACTGTAAATAAGTAAGGGAGGCTTCTCTAAAGAGGTAGAATTTAATTCAAGTGAAAGAGAAGCAAACTTTGTGGAGATTTGTAGGGAAGATTGTGCAATTTAGGGACTAGCAAGTGCTCCTGCTCAGAAACATGTTTGACATCTTCAGGACCAGAAGGGATACTAGATGGAGTTAATTGATAGAAACAATGGCCATTAACAAAAGATGAAACTCTAACCAAGGTTCAGATCAAGTAGAACTTTGACCACATAGTAGGGATTTTGAATTTCATTCTAAAACTAATGGGAAAACAATGGAAGACTTCAATCAGAAATGTGGTATGACCTGATTTAATATACTGTTACAGCCTATTGATACATAACAAATATAATATAAATTACAAATAGGCATTTCATGAATTTTGACACATGACTAACCTACTGAATTCTTGTATCCTTGCATAATTTCTCTAGCCTACCACTCCCTACCACCCTCCTTGGGACTAAGGGTCTGCATTCTGTCACTACAAACTAATTTGAATATTCTAGAATTTGACCTTTCTATATTAGGCTATTATATAATGTACTTAATGTGTGTACTCTTACTTGCTATGGTTTGTTTACTCAGCATGATTATTATTCTGAAAACATCCACATTCTTGTATATATGAGTAAGTCAACCATTTGTATTACAGAGTAGTATCCATTGTTTTATATCCTACAATTTATATATCTCTTCACCTGTTGAAGGCTATTTAGGTTGTTTCCATTTGTTTTCTACTACAAATAAGACTGCTATGAAATGTTGTATACAAGTGGTTTATATGGACAATGTGCTTTAGTTTTCTTTGGGTAAATTCTAAGAGTAGAATGATTAAGGCATATGATAGGTATATTTTTAATATTTGGAAACAAACTGTAAAACTATTTTCCAAAGTGGCTGCACATTCTCACCAGAAATGCCTGAATAGTCCTGCTTCTCCATATCCTGCCAACATTTGTCAGTTGTTTTTTATGTTTTTATTTTAGCTATTTTGTTTGATATATAGTAGTCTCTCATCATGGTTTTAATTTACATTTCCCTAAAGATGGAATGATGATGTTGAATTTTTTCCATGAACTTATCATATATATATATATATATATATATATATATATTATATTTGGTGGGGAGTCTGTTTAAATATTTACACATTTTTTGATCCTCTTATATACTAGAATCAAGGACTTGCAATGTTTTGTGCTTATAAGATTCCTATTGCCAAGTGGTCTGATTTAATTTTTATGAGTAAATCTAGTTGCTGTGAAAAGAAGTGATTGTATATGTGTATTGTATATACTGGACTTTATGGAGCTTTACCTTACTCTTTTTTTTTCTTACCATAATTAAATTGTCTTGGAAAATTTACTCCTCTAATTACATGTCAAGGATTTCATAAAAGATATGAACAGTGAGACCTTCTCTCACAGGTAGTTATTGTAGGAGTGATTCAGATTTAGGGAAGTAAATTTAGGTTACCTTTTATTTAGTTATATAGAGACACTAGGTAGATAATTGGAAATGATCAGAAGGTTGTTAGGTGACTTTAAAATTCAGAGTTCAAAAAAGAAGTTATGAAATCAGAATCCTTCATCCTATCAGTTATCTTTAAATAACAAGTCACACAAGTCATTTTGGATTTAGAAGAAAGAAAACAGAAAACTTACATAAGACTTGAAACTTTTTAAAAGGTACACAGTCCTCAGTGGAGATGTGACAAATTGGTCTCTTTGTCATGACACCAGACTTTCTTAGGCTGATGTGGCAACCAATCCTGCATAAAATAAACTTTCCTAATATCTGTACTTGAAACAAGAGCAATTTCTAACTTGGGGTTACCAGTGATATATTCTTATGACATAAACTCATAAACATATCAATTCTGTTGTATAACTATGCGAGCAAACAGTTTATAAGACGAGGGTACAGTCATTATATTGTATTCTTTGTAGCTCATGCAATGGAGGTTAATATAAAGAGAAATTGTGTACTAAAATTCACAAATAGATTCTTTACTGTTGTTTTATAAATAGAAACATGGGTCAACTATTGAAACAAGTATAAATACCATTTTGCCTTTTGTAATTGCAGAAATAGGCACAGGGAGTTTAAGAAGTGTTCCCAAGATTACTCAGCTAATTAACAAATGATAGGACTAGAATTTACACCTTAGGATATCCTATCTTACACCAAGTCCTTGTACTAAAATATCACTAATTATAGTATTCTTTTTTACTAGAGATGCTTAGAATTTCTATATCATATCACTAATGTGTGAAAATGGTTTTACTGGATCATTTTCAATATTTTTCCTAGTAAATGTTTCTTTTTGTTGTTATTATACTTAACAGAAACATTGAAAACATGAAGAATCATCCCTAAAATTTCCAGTATTTGCCATTTAGAATAATACTTGGTATTGACTTTTAGAATATTGTTTTTTAACGTAAGTTTTCTTTAGTTTGTATCTTACATTATTGCAAGATACCTGAGATTTGTCCAATGTCTTTTCAACATTTAATTATAAAGATATAATGTTCATGACATGATGGAATAAATAACTACCAGCAAACCTATTTCCTAAGAACCAGAAAACAATATAAATATTTATTTATATTTGTACAATATAAATCTCACCAGCTCATTGCCTATTTTGCCTAATTGACCCATCATTTTTTTCCCTCTAAGGTTAGTGGATGGTAACTCACAGAAGTGGTGAAACAGAGAGAGGAAAAAGGCATTATGACCATCTCTTTGGCTATCCCTATGAATCAAACAAGCACGGACAGGGATAAAGGGTTGTGATAGCCATATCCCTGAACACTTCTAAAATGCAAAGTCTTTTGCTGTTTGCTAAATGAAGACTGGAGTCTGGTGTGGAGTTCCGAGCAGTTTCGCTAGAGGCACTGTTGGTATATGAGTTCCCTGCTCTGTGCCCTCAGGGAACTGAGAGTTTTTGAGATTGAGAGAAGCCTGATGCTAAACTTTCAACTTTTGGTAAGAAGAGACCTAGACCCTATGTTCTGTGCAGATTGGTTCTTGTCATAGAGGGATAAGTGGCAACATAGGATTCTATACTTGGGTTCCTGGCCTACAACACTGAGGTCATTCTTTCATTTCCCTTCCCTATCTCCACCCACTGCCAAGATAAAAAAAGAGGAACACAAAATTAAAGTCACTGTGCCACCTCCTGTAAAAACAGAATAAAACCACATGCATACATACAAAAGGAAGGAAGGAAGGAAGGAAGGAAGGAAGGAAGGAAGGAAGGAAGGAAGGAAGGAAGGAAGGAAGGAAGGAAGGAAGGAAGGAAGGAAGGAAGGAAGGAAGGA
>PVHY01000734.1:0-159915 GCA_004024945.1 Uropsilus gracilis | reverse complement strand
AAAATTCAACAAAAAATTTAGGTCAATCATGGGGAAAGTTTGAGGATCTTAACATAGATAAAAAAGGTTTATGATGGCAGGGGGAAAAAAATGAAAGGAGAAGAAGGAGTTTCTAAATGTAAAAAGACCAACATGCACCAAGATACATCCTTTTCAAATTATTAAAAACTAAATAATAAGATGATCATACATGTAACAAATATTCAAATGGTATGTCAGGTGATCCCCATAATTTACATAAAAATGCTATAAACTAGGTAAGAGTGGAATGACATTATTTACAATATTAAATGATAAAAGTTACCAACCAAAAGTACCCCACCATTCAAAATTATCATTCAAATACGAGGGACAAATAAGGGTTTTTGTAGACAAATCTAATGAATGACCTCTACCACTACAAGAGCTATCCTGAAAGAAATGTTGTAAGGAGTTCTACATGAAAAAAGTACCTGAAACCTTGAACAAGATGTAAGGACTAATACAAAATCAGAAATATAAACAGAAATAACATGGGGCAAAAACATAGCATTAAATGGGAGGAAGGATAGAATCTGTATAGGCAAATGGGGATAAGGTACATAAAAGGTTATTTTAAGTAAAGAAATATGATGTAATCCTCATGGTAACCATAAAAAGGTAGCATGATTTGTCTTTAAATTACAACATTGAATATATTGAAATAATTTATAATAATTATCTTATTTGATTATTTTCTTTCTGGTTACAAAAAACCTGCCATATTTAGTAAGATCAAATTTGAAAAACATTATAATATTAGTTATAATCAAAAATAAAACTTAAGAATGCAGGCATAGTCACAACAAAACAAAAATTAGAAATATCTCAAAAATGTTAAAAAGTAGTATGAAACTAGAAATTTCTTCAATATGCTGTAAGCAATCTACTAAGTCCTCTCATGACTGCTTGATGAGACTGTTTTCCATGCACACTTGTCTGGAGCTTTTGTTGGTTCTAACTTTGTTGACCTACAAGGTCACTATAATTTGGATACCAATAGGTTATGTAAGATTCTAAGACAGCTTCTATTCAATCAGAGGTAAAGAATTCAGCTGATCATAATGAGGTATGACAACCGTATTTGATTAATCTACAAAGAAGAATATGTCATTGCAATAGTAATGGGACAAGCCACCCAATTAATTAGTAGCAAATTGGATAGATTGCTTTGGAAGTTTTCCAAAAGAACAAGTGCTTCTGGTGCTCTGCTTCAAAAAAAGAGTAGAACAAACTTCCTTTACCCCCTGAGTGGATAAAAATTTGATTTTTCATTCTTAAATTTCATATAGAGATCCACAGTTGTGGTGGAATTGTAGGTTAAAGAGATCAGATGTTGTTTTAAAATTATGACTCTGGTAACCTGGGATGAACATTTTCAGTATTTTGAGTGCGATATTTGGTTTCATCTGCTTGTGAATAATAATGTATTATAACCTTGCAATCTGTAACATTTTTATTATAACTCATTTGATCCTTACAACAGTCTCCCCAATTTCTTAATGAGGAAAATGAAGTCCTGGAATGTCATAAAACATACACTTGCTAAGGATCGTATGAACCCAATTGCAAATCACCCTCTTCCTCTGCATCACTGGCAGCCCAGCAATGGTGAGAATCAGCCTATATCTGTGTGCTAACTGGCACAGAACTGTTAAGAGAACACAGTCACAGCAGAGATGTTAACCTTTTTTACCTACGCTCATTTATATCTTTCAATATATAACCTTTTGGGAGGAAAAAATAGAAACCATGTTTTTAAAGTTAAAAGATATCTTGAAGTTCTAATTAATCAAGAGGATACCTTCTCTCCATGAGATTGGATAGATTATATTGGAATTACCTGTTTATAATAACCAGATGCTGAACTTACAATTCTGGAAGAAAACTGACTTTTTCTGTTTTATAAAGAAATAACCACAAAGTTCCTCTTGATTGGAAAAATTAAATAAGTTGATGCCAAATTTAATGTCATGTTGTACTTCTTGGTTCTTACTGAAGCATCTTTCAATTTCAGTTCTTTCATCATGTCCTCAAATAGAAAGCAAATATAAAAGAGATAACAAAAACAACCACTACAACAAAACTCCTTGCAAAACTTATTATATTATGTGACTTATTTACCTCCATTCTATATAGTAATGTGTCAAAATCCTGAATTTCATTGAGAAGGAAAGATGGATCGATTTTGGTTTCTAGTCACTAGAAGTGGAGTTGAGATGTCAGTCGAAAAATGCCTCTCTCCATCACCAGAGGAAGCTAATCAAGGAAAAATGTCTGTGGGTAGCATATACATTAATCTCCAGCTGGATCACAGGACTGTTATGAGGTGTAACTAATCATATCGTTGTGACTCATCTCTTTCTGTAATAACACACTCCACAGTGACATCAGTGGTTATGCTAGATAGATGTTGCGTGTAAAGGGGAAAGTATTGTTCAACTGAAATCTCTGCCAGCCTGTGCATAACACAGTGACAGTTTGCAGTGAATGCAGCTACTGTTTTTCCACAATAACACATTTGCCATGTCCTGCCATGACTGTTTTTCTAAAACTATCTCAATCCATCATCATGGGGTAATTTCAGACCCACAAGTTGCTATAATAGCCTAGCTATCAAAAATGACCTCTGTCAAGATTCACTGTACTAGTCTATTCACATCCCCTTGATGCTAAGTCCAAATACTCAGAAAAAAAAGAAAAAAAAAAAGACTTTTGTAGGAATGCTAAGGCATTGAAGTGGTGAAATTGTTTCAGTTCTTGCACAAACTTTTGATCTCTATACCAAGTACATACAACATCTTTTCTTTAGAGGGAGAGGTGTACTGTGATTTCTCTATACATGTAAAATGTGTGCTGCCCATACATTCATATTTGTAAGTCAATTATCCACCAGTAGATAATTGACAAGGAGATGACAAAGCATAGCCCCCTGGATGAATCATGAGGCCTCACGCTTGCCTGACTTCAGAGCAATGCTGTAATTATCAGAGCAGAATGCCTCTTATCTTCAGAGAAGTGGGTGCAACTACTTAAGGTCCCTTTCTACTTGAAAATTATCTGACTTTTAAAAAAAGATAACAATTCAAAACCTTTTCTCATGGTTCTTTTGTACAAATTGGAAATTCTTTAAAAAGCACGAATATAAAAGACTTTAGTTTTAAAAATTTGTTTTGACTTTTAAAAGTATCTTGAAGTTTTTTTCTTAAAAGTAAAGTAATGGTAAAGACCTATAAAACATATTGCAGGAGAATACAAGTTAGCTGGATAACCCACGTACCAGGTATAAATATTGCTTGACACAGAGACCCAGCAATGACTCAGAATTTCCTGATATCAAAAGCAAAAACGTAAATGATAAATTTATTGCCATCTAATTTTATTTCAAAGGCATTGCATATACTTTTGTAGTGAAATAAATGTTTTTTATGAATAAGTGTTCCTGTATTGATATAAACCTTGATGTTAATGGAAACATTTTCAAAATGACACTAATCTGTACTAGAGACATGTAATTGGTAACATAAAAGTCATCCTGTTAAACCATTTGTATAGTCTGTATACTATAGAGTGTACTACATGTTGGCCTATGTTGTGCTTTCTTCTCTCACTAGAAAAGGTTTGCTGAAGATTTAATCAGTTTCTCTAATTTTACTTTTCAGAATGACAAATCCCCAGGGCGATCTACAAGTCGATCAAGTAATATTTCAAAAGTAAGTGAACTTTCTTCATATTTAAATTGTTTTTTGTTGTTGGTGGTGGTGGTGGGTTTTTTTGTTTCGTTGTGTGTGTTTGTTTGTTTGTTTGTTTGTTTGTTTGTTTGTTTTGAGACTAGGTCTCGCTATTTTAGCCCGTGAAACCGTAGGTTCTCGTTGCCCGGGGTACCATGGACTCAAGCAATCCCCAGCCTCAGCTTCCCAGGTAGCTGGGATTACAGGCATGCGCCACCACGCCTGGCTATTTTTTTGGAACTAGGTCTCGCTACGGGCACCAGACGGGACTCGAACCGCGATCCCTAGCCCCGGCCGCTTCATAGGCTGAAGTTTACAGGCACGAGCCACCATGCCCGGCCCCATATTTAAATTGTTTATTGATTAACATATAAGTAAATATTTTTAAATGTTTGACCTATAATTGTTACCTATGAAAAATATACAGATACGACTTTTTTATGGTAACCACTTTAATCTTTTACTGTGATCAAAGGACATGATTTTACACAATAAAATAAATTAAGTTATTTTTTCCTTTTAAATGCTGTATGTGATACCTTACTTTCTTTAGAACGTCGTGTACAATATGCTTTTTTTCTCTCATTTCAAGAGCATGGAATTATCACATACTCAGGTGGAAACTATATCAATATTCATGCCTCAATTTCCATGAACTCTGCTCTTCGAGAATTTTGACTCAACGCCACTAAATTTAACTATATTTGTCATCATAATAGGTTTTAGAAGTAATTTAAGATTTTAGTTTGATCATATTTATATTACTGATTCTATAGATCTTTTTTAATACTCTGACAAAATTATCCAAGAACCCTGAGAGTGTTACAAAGACCATGGTGTAGAAACATTGTAGATTTTTTTTTTTTTTTGCCTACAAAACAAAAATTAATAGTTGCTCTGTATAATGAGGCACTGTTTAACATTTAGGCTTATTGTTTGGGGAGTGAAAAGTCATTTGGAGTCATTTGTCAAAGTGTAAATCATGTCTTCCAAAAATGTAACTCAGACAAAGATGGATTTAGCACTAATAGAACTTGCATCACAGGAACTCTCACCAGCAGTCTTCCATGCCCAAATTTAATTTCATTTTATGTACTTTTATATTATTTTCCTCCAAGAAGACCCCTGAAATAATGGCAAATTTTAAGCGTTACAGAATCTAGATTCACTTCCAATTTTGGGGAATGGTTGTTTTGTTTCCAGAGACAAAGAATTTCATTACTCACTGAAAATTAGAGATAACCTAAGTATCAGTATTTTGTTAAGCTGGTTTCCTTACAGGACCATGCCAAAATGGCCAAAAAATACCTGGATTTGTCTCTGGAAATGGTATCTTAAGCATAAGAAATATTTTTAATGAATAGTAAACATGCTTATCCATTGCCTTTTGGGGAGACAGATTGCCATGTTGCATTGTATTACTTTATACATACTTAAAAAAAAATTCGGATCAAAAGCCATCAATGCATCTGCTTCTAAGGCAGATAAAGATGCAAGAGACCGCTAAAGATTATACATTAGTACTTGATAGTGAGAATTTCTAATTGCAAGTCTGGATCCCCTTACAGATATTTGACAGGTGATATGGCAAAATGGGGAAAGTACTAACTCTGGAAAGTGAGGATCTGAGTGTAGTTTCTGCTCTGTTACTTCTTACTTAAGAGACCCTGAGGCATTCACATAACCTCCCAGAAATACAGTTGCTTCCTATGTGACATCATGATGAAGATAATGGTCACCTGAAGGAGGTTTTATTAAGTATTTATAATTAATATAAATTATAAGTATAAATTTATAATTAAAATAATACTCTTCAGTTGTCTTTTATCTTATTCTCGTCATAAAGTGGTGGTATATTGTCATATTTCTTGCCTGAAGTGGTGGTATATTGTCATATTTCTGAATTTGAATGGTAATATTGACCTAGAAACTTATACATAGTACTGGAAAAAAACCTGTGTCACATCAAATATTTTTTATATTTGAAGGCTGAAATTGTATCTGCATTTCTAAGTTGCTGTTTGAACTTGATATAATGCAGTTTGTTTATTACTTTTAGCCTTTCTCTTATTCTTTTACAAGTAAAATTATCAGGAGTATAGTTTTCTCTCTCTGAGTTATTGTAGGTTCCTATGTGTATTTATTGCCTCCCTGTGTTGGGGACAATTAATGAAAAATTTCATTCTCTTTGGAGAGAAATGAAAAAAAGCTCTTTTCTTAAACAATCACTTTAATTTTACAATAGGAAAACCTAAACTATCATACACCCATAGGGATAAAAAGATTTCAGAGTGCATAGATTTATTTTATTAAAAAAATATAGCTTTTCTTTTATATATTTTCAGAATGATTGTCCTAAAGGCTAAATATATGACTGCATCCTCACTAGTCTTCATGAATTACTAAGTGATAAGTTCTTTATTCAGAGCACATAACTTATCAAGTATGAAAAGGCAAAATGTAGCAATATTTGGGTCCTTTAACTTTCAAATTGGTGGAGAAGAAAACATTAAAATAGTACAAAGATATTTTTCTCTAATTTTCTCAAAATAATTTTTATGTCAAAAAAAGTAGTTTTTCAAGGGTATGATCATTGATGTAAGGTAGTAATTAGGAGTATGGGTTCCAGAGTAATTGTCTAAGATGGTTATTCAGTATTTGCTACTGTCATTTTCTGGTATTATTTCCTTGTCAGTTTTTTTCAATGGAATTTTTTTCTCTTCAACTTAAATATTAGTGCTTCTTCCAGCATTTCTTGTAGAGGAAATACAGTGTTTGCAAACTGTTTCAACTTCTATTACTTTATTACTTTTTTATTTATTATTATATTTATATTATTTATAAATTATAAATATATATAAAATATATAAATATATTATATATGATATATTATATTTATAATATATTATTGTTTATTTATTATTATTTATTATTCTATTACTTCTATTACTTTTTTTTATTTCTCCATCATATCTGAAAGAGAATGTTGCAGGATATGATATTCTTAATGGACAGTTTTTATCTTTGAATATTTGAATAAGTCATTCCTCTCTCTTCTTGTTTGTGACATTCTTAAGAGAAGTCTGAAGTAAGTCATATGAGAGCACATCTATCAGTTACCTGTTTTTATTCGCTAGTTGCTTTCAATAGTCTCTCTTTGTCTTTAACTCTTGGTAGTTTCACTGCTGCATGTCTTCATGCAGCTTATTGTGTTTAGATAACTAGATGTTCCTTTTTCCTTCATAAACTCACATACTTAGTTCCTTCTCTAGGTTTGGGAAGTTTCCCTGTCTTCTATTCTTGTGATGTCATATTTTTGAGTTCTCAGGGTTCCATGTGCCATGTTTTGTTGTGTGCATATTTTGCTTTCTCAGGTTTCCATTTTTTGGTAGTAATAGCTGAGAGTGGTGAGCTACTTTTACTTTTCCAGGAGGTGGCACTGTGGTTTTATTTGATTTTAGTTTTTTGACCCTTGTTGATTTCTGTAAATCCCAAGTCCTAATCTTGCAGTTACTGAGTCAGAGGGGCCTGAAGAGATCCAGCCCTTGATGAGGCTGGGAGTTGGAGGGAAGATTGGTTCACATTTATTGCCCATTGATAACCACCTCTCTGGAGTTCCACACCTGACACCCATCTTCATGGGAACCCATGGTTCAGTAACCAAAATATAGACAGAGAGAGAGAGAGAGAGAGAGAGAGAGAGAGAGAGAGAGAGAGAGAGAGACTGTGGGTGTTCAGAGATAATTGCCTCCATTTGGTTAGGGTAGGAAAGCTTCAGAGAAAATTTCCTGGAAAACAAATGGTATGTAAAAAGTGAATTGAGGAATGGGCATGTCTGTACCAGCTGTCAGGAAAATATGTTGAAAGGGTTATAAACACAAGGCATGGAATCTAGAAAGCATGGATTATTAAGAACAAAGTTACATAAGATTATTTTTAGGATTCAATGATATGGAATTTTGAATTGAGTACATTCTCTTTGGTCTGAAAAGATGAATGATATCTGGTTTGGAAACATAGAACAGTATTTAGAACACATTGAAAATTTTAAGACATGTTGGATAATCTGTATACTAAATCAAATGATACTCTTTTTCCTACTCTGTCACATATTATAAAATGATTTTGACATTATAAACATGAAATAGTCAAGCATGGGATAAATAGCAATTGTTAAATTGCTAGTGATGATCAAAATTTTTCTTCTGAGTTTTCACTAATGAGTCTTTATATTGCACATTATTGAATTGTACTGCTATTTTATGCTTTTATGGTTATTTCAACTTTTTGTTACTTTGAAATTTCCAGTATTTTTTATCAAATATATGAATATGTATCTCTTTTCTTTTACTTATTCTAATAAGATTGACCCAAAAACTACAAAGAAGCTATGTAGGTTTAAAATAATGTGAGATTATCAAAGTATTTCCAGTATAAAATACAGTAGCTTTCAGTTTTCCATAACCAACTTTTTTTTTTGAAAAATTTTCTTTTGATATTAGTGCTTTCTGCTGCAATTTAATACACACTTGATTCACAAATAGTTTCCTCAAGATGTAAGATTAGCTAAATTTATTCTTTTTTCTAACATAAAGGATCATTGCATTCAAGTAGAAAGAGTATATTTTATATCTCACCAAAGAAACTTTCAAAAACCAACTGTCAAAAGGAAAGAAAACCTATACTTTCAACTCAAATCAACATCTACAATTTTCTTTCAAATAAACACTGTTTTGGTCTATGTTAGACATAGCTCACAAAGTCTAATCACTTAGGAAAATAAATTCAAAAGCCATTACATTAACAATATGGTATTTCGGTTAATTTCCATCATTTTATATTCCCTTGACTTCATTTACTAGGCAAAGGGTAATCTAAATGGTTCAGTTTGTCTCTAAGTAGAAATATCATGTTATGGTAAAGATGGTAAATAATGTATAAAATATTACTCCTAAAGTCTTCTCTTGTCTGTACCCTATTTTTTTCTGTAACAAATGAAGAGGGACATGTAATCAAGACAATCAATTCAACAAACTATTTTTAAGGATACACTGTGTATAAAGACTGTATGAGTTATAATATTTTAAATAGGCATTTTATTTGATCAAATATGAACTTTAATTTTATTTCTATAAATCTTGATGTCTTCTATATTGCCAGATCTACCTTTAAGCAAGGTCAAGGTGAAAGTATTCCCAGATGTAAAATGTGTTGGTAATTCTTTTTACTGAACCTGAGCCAAGTATTTGCATCTCTGAACAGGTGTTTAATGTTCTGATTTATTGAGAGATCCATTTTAGTTTGCTTATACAAGGGACCAACAAATCAGTCATACTCTGTGACTACATAAATTTAGAGGGTAAGTCTGATAAATTGATGAAGTAAAATTGTGTACAGAATTAAGAAGCAACTAGAAATTAGGTGGACTGATTTAAGAACTTTCATAGAATGCAAGAAGTTAGGGGCAGTATTGAACCGAACTTGAGTAAATCCGCATCACTTTGGTTGAATTAACAAAGGGGGTAGTTGGAAGAAAAAGCCTGATATCCTGAGACTTTATTTACATTCACTCCTTAGGTGATGTATCTGGTTTTGTCATTTTATTGAGAATCAATAGTACAGCAACTCCTAGATTGATATTTCTAGTCCAGATTTCTGCCATGACTTCTAGACTCAAATATCCTACCCAGATTCCACAGAAATAAAATCTGTCTCAGGTCAGAGCATCCAAATCAGATGCTGATATGAGGATTTTTGCAATGGGGTGTTCCTTAAAGAAACCACTAAAGGAGTCAAAGAAATGTTAGAAGAAATGAAGTCAAGAAGAGTTGCCATAGCTTCACAGGGGACTCTACCATATAGGATGTACTTGATGTTCCCATTCAAGGCATGATGGTAGGAACTTCCATCCTTTCATGCTATCCCTGTGCTGGCTCATAGTCATTTAGATAAAGAGAACCTTCTAGATTTTTTTGAATCTTTTTCCATGAAGATAAAGCTGGTCAAGAAACCAGAAGACAGTTTACCAAAGATAAACACAGTTGTTGAATGTTAGAAAGCTGAAGAAAACATATACTGAAACAGTGAAAGCAGCTAGATTGGATCTTGACGGTAGTCCATATGAACTCATTAAGCTGTGAACCATTCAGATTCATATGAGCTCATTCCATGTTATGGATAACTACAGGTAATAATTACTCATAATTTCTGAGGAAAAAATTAAAAGACATAAATCAGTAGAATGAACTCTTACCATTGCAACTGACAAAATTATATTTAAAGTATCATCTCCCATTCATTCCAAATATCCCTCCTTCTTTACTGTCAGTTCTGATCGATTAGTGGCTTCCTGGTAAATGTTTCTGACCTCTGACCCTTATGACCTTGCATTTAACAGACTGGTTGCTGTTATTTACTGTTGGAAGTTAAACCTGCATGAAAATGAATGAAAAATCTTGCAGTGGATCCCTACTATTCAAAGAATAAGACTGCCTCCTTGTGATGAGCAAGGCACGTAATTCAGTGAATTTGTCATCTGCCTACCAGACAATAGAACTTATGTTATAGGTTCATAAGAAAAAATTCCAGTCATGGGGCCAGCTGACATTCATGGTCAAGCCTTTTGTCATTTTAGTGCTCAGTAGCATAGCAGGAGCTGCTCTCCAAACTAGGAAGAGAACTCTGATGCAAAAACATAGCCCTTTCACAGAACATTAGAGTTTCTCCCTTTGGTAAAGAATCTGTATTGCATGCTAATTCTAAGGCTATTTGTGCCTTATTAAGGTTTTCTCATCAAAACTGATTGTAATACAACTGAAACTGCTGTGGAACCCTCTCAGTTTAGGCTCACTCAAAACTGATAGCCTTTTGAGTCATCTGAAAAAGAGTTCTGAACATTATTTACAAAGTGTGAGTTTTTTTCTGCTTCTCAACACCTACCAAGCACTCTGGGTTTTTCTTAATAATAGATAAATATGTAAAATATGTCTTTCATTCTGAAGGGAATGTGCTAACATACCCAACATAATAGAACCCCTAAAAACTTCATGGATTTGCTCAGTTCTGAATGCGTATAGTGGTTTGTATTTTTGGTTTTTTCTCCTATTCTCTGGAACACACATATTCCTATAAGAGATTCAAATTATTAGCCAATTCTGTTCACAGGCTTCAATTCTCATAATATTATCTTGGCGGTGATTGTACACAGTATAATGTTTGACAATTGTCAGACAATCAAGTCAACAGTCTATCTTATGACCTGTCTCTGGGACAGGACCAGGAATGTATATTGATAGCCATGCAGGTGAATTCAGATTGCTTTAGATCCTTACCTATGATGAATATTTAATAGATCATTAGCTTCATACTATCTGCCTGATACTTGCTGTTCTTCTTGAGTAATGACATCACATGCAACACAGAAGCTGCAATTTGAACTACTACTTGCTCTGTTCTCTTTACCTAACCCACTAGACTTCTGCAAGAAATAACCGGAGTAATTAAATGGTGACATGATAGAACTGATCATGCATTTTCTTCTAAGTGTATATTTCATACAGCAACCAAAATTATCTTTTTAAATATGCCTGACACTGTCTTGCTTCTGCTTGGAAATGCTGATGGTTTCCTGTATCATTTGGAATGAAACATAGATTCTTACCTTGGCCATGGAGTCCTAATCTGGCCAAACACTATCTCTCTAATTGTATTTCTTATCACTTTACCTTTTAGTACTCAGCTTCAGACACAGTGACCTCTTGCTGTTCCTCAAACATGAACTTTTGATTCAAGACATTTGCTTTCCATGCTTCTGTTGCACAGAATGTTCATCTCCCAGATATCTGCATGACTGGTTTCATTGATTTTTTTAAATTTCTATTTAGATACCACCTTATCAGTGAAAACCTATGTCATTCCTGCTTTATTTTTCTTTAAGGATTTTATATATATATATATATATATATATATATATATATATATATATATGTGTGTGTGTGTGTGTGTGTGTTTGTGTGTGTGTGTATACATATTCTTATTTTTCTAAAGTATATATAAATTTCTTAAGAATATGTAAATATATTCTTATTATTTCTTAAGACTATACAAATATTCTTACTTTTCTTATTTGTTTAAGCTCTGTGAGAGTGAGAATTTTATTTTTTTGTTCACATCTGCTTTCTTAGCACCTAGAAAAAGTAACTGATTAGTTGAATATCCTCAGTAAATATGTTCTGAATGAATGAATCAAAGCTATATTGTTTTATTGATTTTGGAACATATGTTTTTAATATGGAATATGTGGATAAAAGAGTGGTAATCCTTGAACCTGTCCTGTCCTTGAACTTGCTGTCACCAATATACACAACTTAAAGACAGAAAGTGTGGATGCTTATAGTAGATGCAGGTGTGCCCTATCCAGGTATTCAAAACCAGCCACCTCTTCCAGTTTCTCTGAATGTCTTTGGATAACTCAACAGCAACCTCCCTCTCTAGAAGATGTCCCCAAGTCAACTGTGTTAAATAAATGAACACTTTTTAATCACATTTTAATAATCACCAAACAGTATCTATGACAGAAGAGGCACTAAATAATCAAGTGGAAGTCAACTTAGTGAATTTCAGGAGCCTCTACTCCTAAATGTTCTCACTCCTATCCCATGGATGCAATATGGTGGCAGAGAACTGAGATTCCACATGGGCACCAAAACTGTAGTCTCACTTCTGAGCACAGGCATTCTCACCACTCTGCTGCTGAATGGCTGTTTGACCTGTCAGAAGCAGAGACTGCTGTTGAGCTCCCTGATCTAGCACTTTTTGGCAAGAACCACTTACCTCATAATGGCAGTCTGCATCAGGTACTACCTAATATGGATTTGTGTCTCATATATGGCCAGGAATAGGTGAGGGACATAAAGTGCTGTCCCCGGATCAAAAATTAAGGGGACACCAACCTACTCAGTAATTGAGATAAATTTTAATTAAATATTCTTAAAAATCAAATGTCATCACAAAACTCATGATCAATAAAATATTAACACGTTAATGCATGGAGTGCTTTGTGCCCTGAGGGCTATCTCAGATCATAATGAAGCCAGAGGCAGAAAGAAAAAAGTGTCTGTGATACTGATTTTGTAATCTTTTGATGTTTGTCTCATAGTGGATTTTTTCATTCATTTGGATTTTTTAAAAAATACTACTTTAAAGGATTTTTTTTAATTTCTGAATTCTGAAACTCAAAATTTCTTTTGACTTTCTTTTGCTTTGGTACTTCCCCATTCGGCTTGGTTTCTTATGTAAGTGCCTCACTTTTACTCTAGTTCTACCATTGTCCCTATGAGACAACTTTCAGCCAGTACCAACCCCTGAGAGTTGAGTGCCTGATCAATCAACCAACCCAGAATTCTTCCTGAGCTTATCTCAGATGTAGGACTTGCTTATATAAAATGGGGGGGGGGGCAATGGATGTCTGATTAGGGAATCCAGGGCTTTTGTATCCTACCAATCAGATGCTGCCAGCCCATATAGCCACTAGATAGTGGATGCTGTTGATTCCCTTCCCAGATTCCTCCTGCATACCTCCTGCAGGTCATTGCCTCCTCACCCAGCTGCTGTGAAGTTAGCTGAGAATAGCCCATAGTTGTCCTCTAGACAAATAAATGCCATGGGAAAAAACAACCACTTGCTCACCCAGGAGGCTGTATACTCTTCTATCCTAATAGGAATCGCAAACAAAACAGGGGAACTGTCTTTGATGCCTTAAGATAGAATTAACACTTCATGCAAGTGATATACTGGAACTTCTTTTCCATGAGACTACAGCCTAACTTGGTACCACTGCCTTAACATCTTCCTTCTTTATGCTTTTAAATGCTGTCCAATAAATAATTTGGGACAAGAATTCTTGTTTCAGGTTCTGCCTCTGAAGTGTCTACTTTTATAGTAGGCTGACACCCTTACAATATCTGTCACATGATAATTTTTAGTAATATTCTTCAAGAACATTAATTATAAAGGTTTTTTAGGAATTGAGGGGAGCAGAAAGAGAAAAGGGGGGTAAGAACTGGTCTAGGACATTTAGAAATTTTTAGAAGGTTCAAATTTTTAAGTTCTCTAAACTGCTTTAGAAGGTCCAGGAAAAAAAAAAAACTGAATTCTTTCAAATGTTTGTGTATTCATGTCTTTTGGTAAAGTATACATAGCTTTCATGTGGCTAAATGTTTACAAAGACAGAGTTACATCTTTATATATTCACAGGGAAATATACAGTCAGTATTTTGGATGAAAGTGAACTTTGTTTCTTTGATTAATACTGACTTGATCTGCTCTACCTTCATAAAATAAAATAAATAAGCACATATGAGTTTTCACTGATATTTTGAATAGTTTTTAAATGCCTGTTTATTGAATGTAAGAAACTAGTCTAGATGTTATGGATAAAACTATCTGGGCTATTAGAGTGATGCAGTGATAATATATATCCTGAGGCTATTGCACCGTATTCTGGATTTTGTTCCCTGTAGTCTAAAGATGTTTTTGTTGTTATATGTTTTGTAGAATTTAATCTAGGACATTAACATTTCTGGGTCATAAAAGTTAGGGAAAACTGTAAATCTGGGAAGCTTTCTATAGAACAACAAATTGGTCTTGACTTCAGTTAAATGACTGAACACCCGGGAGAGAGCTGGAAGTGGGAATCTGACGGGAAGAACTGGTGGTCTGGCCATCTATTCTAATGACTTCTATGACCACAACCCAAGGATAAGGGAGAGTTACCTGCAAGGATCATAATTTGAACTCTGTAAATCTAGCCGACTCAAGTTAAATTATGTTAGATTCCTCATGTGTATTCTGGCAAGTGATAAGTACAGGAAGGTAACAAATATATTCTCCACTTTTTCTTTCAATAATGGGGTCTTTTCCTATGTGATCTTTAATTAACTGCTTTTTTTCCCCTACATTAGTATCATATTGTAATGTAACCATCACCAATAGTAAGGGAAGCATCAAACTCTCAAATCTTCAAAGGTTCTTTATTGGTTCTAGCAGTAACATAGATAAACCAGGCAGGGCAGGGCAGGGCAGGGCAGGACAGGGCATGACTGGTAGGCAGATGAGCCCCGCAGCCCTCCAGCCCCCTGGGAATCTTCCACTCTTTCCCTTATCACTTTCTATCTTTGCTGTTTGTTGTTGTTGTTGTTGTTGTTGTTGTTATCTCTCTTATATTTGTGCTCTCATGCACTCAACACAATTTAATCCACTCTCTTCTAGGTTCAGGTGTACACACTTACACATGCCCACACCCAGTGGATCACACAATCATGGGGATGATGCAATACCCTAGGTGGTGGTTTTACAAATTAATGAAGGAAAAGGCCTGACTAACTAATTTACCCACACATGTTCAATTTTTTTGTTCTGTTGATAGCAGGGAAAATGGGAGGTACCTTTAAAATGTGCTTAGATGTGAGTAGTGAGTAGTGTTTTGAGGGTGGTGTGGAAAGGAATTATTCCCTAACACGGAAAGTTGACTTCATGGTTCCTAAGGTTTGCTTTTAATTCCACTTTTAAATATTATCAGTAATTAAATCTCTGAACAGTATACTCTCAGGAGCTAGGATCAATAATATTTTATTTCCTTCAATACTTGGTAAAAGAATGTAGTTTTCTTCCATTGTTGATTCAGTTTTTATTCTTTTGTCTTTCTGAATAGCCCTTAAAAAGAGGATGAACTCTTGTAGGGAAGTCCAGAGTCAAAGTACTTTTAATTTAGACAGAAGTAGTTGTTAGCACAGGCTGCATTTGTGGAGGTAGAATTGAAAACCAGACATGATGGGACATGAAATTGCTGTTGACTTTTGATCTGTCGGTCCCCTGTCTCCTTAGCTGAAGCACATGTTATCACTTGGAGAGTGGACGGTGTCTTCTGACCCGGGCTCAGCCAAGAGCTGATTGCTATCAAGAACTCAGAAAATAGGCCATCGCAAGCACTCAATGAGAGAATGGACAAATCAGAACAGAGAACCACGTATTAAGCAAAACTGAGAACAGAGCAGCTAACTCAAAATATGTCAAATGAACTTGTTCCGTTTAACATATACTCTTCATTACTGTACTTACATATTTTAATTTTCCTTTTTAGCATAATATAAATTAATAGACTTGCAAAATGTGTCTAAGATCTCATATCTTTTAGACCTGATGTGATGAAGGGGATAGTCTGTCTGCAGGAGGCTGGGTCCTTTAAGTCATGGTGAAAAATTTTGCTTTAGGATAATGATGGAAAAAAGTGTTCTATTCCGATGAAGTTACATAGCATCTAGTTATTGACTCTAAACAGTTATGTTCAGTATGATAGCCTTTCACCACCAGTGCCTATATAAATAGAAATTTATTGCAATTATACAAGTTTGAAAATAAGTTCTTACGTTGCAATGACCACGTTGCAAGTATTCGAACACTATACGTGCTTATAAGCTTTCATATTGAATAACATAACTGCCGAATTTTTCCCATCATCATGCAAAGTTCATTCAGATAGACACTGGAAAGAATATGTTAAACGTTTCTGTATCAAAAAATAAGTGACGAGTACCTACCTAGCATTTATTTTAACATAGTTAGAAAAGTAATTCTAGTATGGAAAATTGTCTATAACATTTTAAATGACAATTTTCAAGTTCCTTCATCCTGATGGCTGCCACTCAGCCTTGATTGGCTGATAGTAATTCTCTCATAACAGAAAATACTAATGATCAAGAACTATTGAGCATGAACGGGATCCAGGGAATTAATGACACAACTCTAATTGTCATTATAGTATTATAGTAATCATGGAAATTGTTTTTCCAGACAAGATCATAAAGCTTTAAGTGAACCAGTATTTAGTTTATATAATAATTTTGAAAGGAAATGAATAACATGTCTTTTGTGTCATCAGAGGTGGCAATAAATAATTGTCTTTGATCATCTGTTACATCACACAAAACAGACATAAAAAGCAACCTAACAGTTATATTTTCTGAAGAAATGAATTTACTTTAAATGTGATTTATTACATTCAATTCATTTCTATATTTTGCAGATACTCATATATTTTAGTAATGAATCTGATAAAATAGAATCATGAATTCAAAGTCTAACTAACCATCAATAATAGTTTTCTGGGATGTTGAAGTAAGGATAATGGCACAAGCCAGAGAAGTAAAGGTGTCATTTGATGCTCTAAGCAGTCAGAACTCTCTCCTTCCTTATTAACTCAACAACAACAACAACAACAACAAAAAAAAATCAGTGCAAAAAATGCATCTGACACTATTGATGTTTCTTTTCTTTGAATATTTTTATGATCAATACTCTAAATATAAATTCTCTGAATTCATTCACCCAGCTTACCAGTCTGATGATTGCACCCTTGGATTTCTCACCTTGACTCATTTTAGAAAATAGTTTAATTTCGCAGCATTTCCTAATCCTGAGAATAGATTGCATTATTCATTTATTCCAGGAAATGATTGGTTGGTCAAGGGCTTGACTGTAATTTAGTTCAAATATTATGAGTAAGTAAAATAGAAGTTATTTAATTTACTAAAAGTCAATGAAAAGAATTTATTTCCAGTTTTGTAGAATTGACATATAACATGTATTACTTTAGAGTATGTAGCATACTGATTTGACCCACATGTATTGTAATATAATTATGATAAATTTAGTTATTATCAATTAGCTCATATAGATGCAAAGGAAATGAAAGATATTTCTTCCCTTGTGATGAGAACTCTTTGACTCTCCTCTCTTAACTTGCTTTCCTACATCTCATCCATTAGTGTTAATTCTGATCATTACACTGTGCATTATACCATGGTACTGATTTATCTTCCAACTGGAAGACTTTTTTGTTCATCACAGATTCATTTAAACCAAAGACAGTATGTTGACATGTTTTTCCATAGGATTACATTTCTTCCCACTGCTTCTCTCCTTTTCTGTCACACATTATTAGATATTGTCTGATTTAATTCTTATTGATTTAAATATTTTTTTTTGTTTTTGCAAGCTAAAATAAGTCCTATCTTTTTTGCTTTTCCAGCTGCATTTACCTGGTTATTTGTTATCACTTCATATTGTTTCCTTCCTGTGTCCTTCACAGCCCCTTATTTTTGAGATCTTACCATGTATCCTAGAGTGCAGAGAATGTTGGCAGCTGTGTTGTTAATGAAATTAATGTGCATAGCCAGTTTGGATTGACTAGACCAAATGAATCCTCTTTGAGACTTTAACTACCCCATTGGGCTGTCTTTGTTGATCAGATTAACTGGATAATTGTCAAATTTCTATCTCACTAATTACTGCAGAGATGTAGCATGTATTCCCTCATTTGATTCTCATTTCATTGAAATTTAAAATCAAAGTTCTATGAAGGAACAGCAATAGCACCAATTTAAGACAAAATTCAATAACAACTTGTTTGTTTTCCTTCTCATCTTTCTGTTGAAGTAAGGAAAGAGGAAAATTATAAGAGTACAGCTTTCTCATACCTGTAGGGGAAAATGAAATGAGAAGTCTTATATTGCATTCACCTTTACCCCAAATTACAATGTAGATGTAATAATTCATATCACAACACCCCAAAATTCTTAGGATTGATAACTTTTTTTTACTCTTTAAAAAATTAAGATTGAATAGCTACTTTTTGACTCACAGCAGATCTTTGGTCTTTCTGGAAAAAAAATCTTTACTGACCAAACTGCAATAAACTAATTTTTTGTTTACTTACTCAGCATCCTTATCTTTTGTACGTGTTCCATGTGAGGTGAAAAGAATATGAAATCTTACTCTTGGAATTCACATTGAATTTGAAAGGCCATTTGACATATTAAACACTGATTATAGTTCCATAGTAAGTGCTTTCTTGGCTTTCTTGCTCTGGGCATTTCCACTAGTGCAAGATGATTTTTGTTAAAAGTATGAAAAAAAACTACTGAAATTATTCTTTGTGCTTTCTAAAAATATAGAGAAAACACATATGCCAAAAAACTAATAGCAAATTTGCAGGTTTGTGATCCATGTAATGAAAAATTAACTTTATAAGTTTTGGAAAGACTTTTGATGAAAGAGTTCAGTTTTGTGTTTTGTTTCAAAAACAGAACAAGATGCTAAAAAGATTTTTTAAAAAAATATTGTGTCTACATAATGGTTCCACAAATATTTCATTATTACTCTATTTCTGGGTATTTCATGATCATTTTTAAATAGGTATAAACCATAAAAAAACAGTATAAAAATACTGGTTTGTTATTTTTCCCCTAAATGGAAAATTATAGTTACAATAATAGCTAACTTGTATTGAGCACTTTTGAATCAAGTACTGAGTTCAGCACTTAAGTCAAGAGAATAAGATTTCTCAATATAGATATTCAAAAAATCAGACATTATGTTAAAGGTCATTTGATGAATATATATACTGATTATTTGAAGAAGACTTTTAAAAATATTAACAAAATGCGATCTGTACTTCCATCTATTCAAAGTTTATCATCCGCCATATTCATTCCCATACATCTGAACCCAAATGAAAAATCAAAACATACATTTTATATGTGGGATCTTTCTGCCAAGTACAAAGAGAACCTTTCTTGCTGCCTAATACATAGTACAACTATATTTTAAAAGACTGTATCTGAGATAAACATTATTTCATACTGAAAATTATATCAACACAAGATAAACGTCTCAAAGTTGGAACATGATTCTGTACCTTGTCCTCTCCACTGGTGACTTCCTGCACCTAAAACACCCCCATTCTTCCACACATACCCTATCTACCCTCAGTTAAAGATGTGCCTCCCCCTTCCCAGGGCCCTCTTACAAATAAGTGCCCACACCCCTTATAGATGCATCAAAGGCTCCCATCCTACACTCTCAGCTCCTCTCACCACCCACCTTTTGCTGTATGAAGTTGAATTTCCTTATTGTCCCTGGTGGCACATTCAGTGTCTCTACTGTAGCAAAGCAGGAAATCTTCTCTCACCCTCCAACACTCTTAATATTCTGTTTATTACTAGTGTTGACTTTATTCTGCTGTATTTTTTAATGCAAATGTGTAGAAGAGTGGAGCCTGGCATCTTCACTCTACTGCCACCTTGCTGAACTCCCTGAAACTGAGTTTTTTAAGGGAGTGACAAGCAACTTGTGAAAAGTCATAAATAATCAAAAGAATTTGTCATGTTCTGGAACTGCTAGTCGTTTCAAACAAATGATTTCATTTTAAGGAATGACAGAAATGGGACCAGATCAAGTAAGAGTATTGGACTAAGTATTGGAGCTCAACTATGAAAGTTATACACAAAAATGTAGGCTTTCAAACCAGAAAATAGTAATCTGAATTTTTGTAAGAGCACCACAGAAAAAGTTGGTCAATTTAGGAAAACACAGACAAGAAGCAAGAGTACAGCTAAAAGGCTGTTTCAGCTGACCTACATGAAACATGGGAATTTAAGAGGCAGAGATAAATATGAGATATCATTTAAAAGGAAAACTATGGAGACTCTGGAGTATGGACACTGAATGAGAGGAAAGAGGAAACTAGAGCTTTCATCTTTTATGAGGATGAATGTGTGTGGCCATCTACTATCATTTTTCTATTTAAGAAAATGACAAGAGTGGAAAAATAAGACGTTGAGGTATTCTATCTAAATTGTTGTATCCTCAAACAGAGCAACCTGCTTAGAGAAAAACAGACACACCAACATATTTCTGATTGGAAATTTCTCTTGGAAAATAATTAGACTAGGCTGCCTTTAAATAAGGGACACTCTTCTTAGAGAATCCAGTGATCTCCTGAAATCTGTGATACAAATTAAACTTTAAGCCAACAAATTCTCATTTCACATCTTCCCAAAGTCTTCTCACTGAAAGTAAAGCAATTTCAACCCTCTCCTGTTTCAATTGCATTGGATGTCTTGAGAACCAAACACTGCACTCAATGATTTATGGCCTCAACTCACAGCTCCACTGAACTCTTCATTCTCTTACTTAGAGCTCAACCCTAATCCCCAAAATATGCACTGATTTGTTAATGCTCAATATATAAACCATTAATCTATCTGCTCATTTAAAAAACTGAGAACACTTACAGAAATAAGATGCTCATTTTTAAATGATGTTGGCTATTTCACAAAGTGGTTTTATCTGAAAGGAGCTATTTTTTCACTTCTAACTTAAACGTTAGAATTCACTATGATTGTCTAGCTGATTGAACAGCCAGATAAATAAAACTATCAATATGTTCATTTCTTTAAATGTCCACATTTCCAAGAATTAAATATTAAAGAGAAAATGCTGAAAATCTAAGATATTCTTCAAAGCATAAAATAAATTCCAAAGAGATACGGACAACAAGAGAAAAGTATTCAATATATCCTTGTCAGCTTTTTCCATATAATTCATACATATAGCTTATTTTCTGTCCAGGAAATGTCTCAGGATAGCAGAAAAGATATACTGAGTGTTTATTCTAAAATTACCTAGTGTGAGACTTACGACATTTGTTTCCTTTAAAGGAGTTTGCCTACATTTGAACTTCCTTATAAAATTGCATTACATATGTATCAGCTTGGAGGGCTTACCAAAATAGAATAATGCATTTTCAATTTAGGCTTGGTTACACTTGACCTGTTTTAAAGTGTTTCTCTAATGAAATGGAAGCCATACCAAAATTAATTCCATGCACGAGGCAGCAGATCCAGTGTTATTTAATCATATCGCACACCATTCACTTTGTCTGGGTGGAGAAACAATACAGAGATGACGATTACTTTAATCTAGCAGACATGATAACGTTGTCATAATAATCAAAATGAAGTTCAAGTGGTTTTCCAACCTAAATGAAACACTCATGTTTTACCATAAGAAATAAGGGAGAGCAGGGAACCAAGGAATTCCATCTATGATAGTGTTAGCTTATTGTTGTAATAATAATTCTGTATCAAGAGCAACTGAGCTAAGGAAGAAGGGTTAAGAACCCAATGTTCTTCTTTGCTTTCATCAATGCATTTACTAAGTGTTTGGCACCATTCTAGGCAACTTTCTTATGAATTAACCCATAATTTAGTTCATCTCCACCACTAAGCTAGCTTATTTAAAAAATCGTACTTTATAAAGATGTAGAAACTGAGACCAAAAGACTTTCAAAGTAATACAAAGTTGGCAAGCTGGATATCTAGGTCCAGTGGTGATGTTTTTTCCTCCTCCACCAGGCTGTCCCTTTTAGTTATAGATCAGTGTGTGTGTGTGTGTGTGCGTGCGTGCGTGCGTGCGCGCGCGCGTGCGTGTGTGTGTGTCAGATGCTCCACTGGAGGTGGCTTATGCACTGGGATAAAGTCTGGTACTTGCTGGGTTTTCACATAGTGCAAGAGACCTACAACAAACATGTAGAAATATAAATAAGGTGATTGTAGTGGTTCTGAAGAAATGAGGTTTTGGCATAAAGATTATGAGAGTGATGAAGTATTATTTGTTTTCATTTTAACATGGATAGACAAGGCCCCATCAGAGGAAGAGTATTTTAAGAAGAGAACTGAATGATAAAGACTTTTTAAATTATATGTATATGTATATATTTCACATCATTGTGATCCCTGGGGGTCCCCCACCACTTCCCCTCCCTGGCCACTCTAACTGGTTCCCTCCCGCAGTTGTGTACTTTCATTTGGTTGTCCATATATTAGTGAGATCATTTGGTTTTTGTCTTTTTCCTTCTGACTTGTTTCTGCCAGTATGATTTCTGCTAGGTACATCCATGTTACCAAAAATTCATCAAATTTGTCATTTTTTGTTGATGTATAATATTCCATTGTGTATAACCACATCTTTTTCATCCAGTCATCTGTATTGGGTCATTTGGGTTGTTCCCAGGACCTTGCAATTATAAATAGTGCCGCAATAAATGTCTGAGCACAGGTATTCCTTTGTACCTTCATTGAGGTCTCTTTTGGGTAGAGTCCCAGAAAAGCTATTGCTGGGTCAAATGGTAGCTCCATTTTCATTAGTTTGAGGGTCCTTCACACAGTTTCCATCGTGGCTGAACCAGTTTACATTCCCACCAGTGTAAAATTTTCCTGTCTCTCCACATCCATTCTAGCACCTGCTGTCTGTTTTTTGGATGTGGGCCATTCTTTTTTTTTTTTTTTTTTTTTTTTTGAGACGAGGTCACGCTATTTTTGCCTGTGGAACTGCAGGCTCTTGTTACCCGGGGTACCACAGACTCAAGCAATCCCCAGCCTCAGCTTCCCAGGTAGCTGGGATTACAGGCGTGCACCACCACACCCAGCTATTTTTTTGAAACTAGGTCTCACTACAGGCCCCAGGTGGGACTCAAACCCTAGCCCGGGCAGCTTCATAGGCTGAAGCTTACAGGCATGAGCCACCAGATGTGGGCCATTCTTATTGGTATAAGGTGGTATCTCATTGTGGATTTGATTTGCATTTCCCTTACTGCTAATGACATTGAACATTTTTTCATTGCCTGATAGCCATTTTGACTTCCTCTTTGGAGAAGTGTCTTTTTAGATCTCCCCATTTTTCAAATGGGTTCTTTGCTCTGTTTTTCTTAAGTTGTGTGAGTTCTTTGTGTATATTTGTTATCAGACCCTTATCACTTGTATGGAGAGCAGAAAATTTTTCCCACTCGGTTAGGATTCATTTTGTTTTTTCTTTTATCTCTTTTGCTGTACAAAAACTTTTTAGTTTGATGTAATCCCAGCTGTTTATGTTTTCCTTCATTTTTTCTGCCATCTATGGATGTGGCCAAAAATGGGTTTCTGAATTGTAACTCATGAGGGTTTAACCCAGGTTTTCCTCTATGTATTTAATGGTTTCGGGTCTTACATCTAAGTCTTTTATCCATTTTCAGTTGTTTTTTTGTACATGGTGTGAGGAAGGTATCTTGGTTCATTTTTTTTTCATGTCTTGTTCCAGTTTTCCTAGCACCATTTATTGAAGAGGCTGTCCTTGTTCCAATGTAAGTTTTTCACTCCTTTGTCAGAGATTAGTCGACTATATATGTGTGACTTTAGTTCAGGGGATTCAGTTCTGTTCCATTGGTCTGATTGTCTGTTTTTCTACCAGTACCATGCTGTTTTAATTACTATGATTTTGTAGTATAGTTTGAAGTCTGGAATAGTAATTCCTCCATTCTCTCTTTTTCTGGTCAGGAGATTTTTCGATAATTGAGGTCTTTTGTTATTCCATATGAATTCCTGTAAATTTTGTTCTATATCTTTGAAGAATGTTGTTGGAATCTTTATAGGGATTGCATTGAATTTGTAGATTGCTTTTGGTAGGATGGCCATTTTGATGATGTTAATTCTTCCAATCAATGAGCAGGGAATGTCTTTCCATTTCCTTACGTCTTCTTTTATCTCCTTTGGCAGAGTTTTGAAGTTTTCTTTATATAGATCTTTCACGTGTCTTGTTAGGTTTACACCTAGGTATTTTTTTTTTAATGTGATGGTAAATGGGATTTTTTTTTAATTTTTTATTCTTCTGTTTGAGATGAAGGCTTTAGATATAAGTAAACAACTCTTGTAGTAGGAACAGTAAACTCTGAAACTCTAAGGAAAAATGAGTTTGTCAGATTAGGCAAAAATGTTAACAAATAAGGGGGAGGAAAAAATTAATATGAGAACAAATAGTAAACAAAATCATCCAGAAAGTTACAGAATTTTCTGGATTTCTAAAAATAATGGGAAGTTTTAGAAAAATTATGGCAAGGAAATGACATGCAAAATCTAATATACAGCTTTATAAAATGTTGCCCCAGTTCTTGTTTAGAAAAGAAGTTGCCTATTTTGCATTTTTGGAGAAAAGTATAGAAAATCTCAATGGCATTGTCAATTTACCTGTTTTTCCCTGAAAAATTTTGACTTACATGTCTTGACTCTGTATAGATATATAAATGCTATAATGCCATGCCTTCTTTATCTATTTTTTCTATTTTATGTAACACCCTGTGTACTCATGTCATATTTTTGTCTTAACTATGTTTTGTTAGGTTTTTAAATTGTAGACTTCAAATCACTAATTCATTAGCCAGATGCAGCCTGTATTTATCCCTCCTAATGTCTTTATTTCAGCTGTTGTATTTTAGTACTTAACTTTTTGAATGTGTGGCTTTTTTTCTTGTTTCATATTACTGATATCTTACCCTTCTACTTTAGCATAATTACACTTATTTTATAATTAAGACTCCAATTATTGTGCCTTGAGTGATATATATTATTTAATTTAAAAATTTCACAGTAACTGTATTACTTAGTTGCCTAGTATTTGACTTGTGAGCTCCTGTTTCCCTAGAGATATAAGTGACTCTGGTCAGAGACTGAAAGCCAGGGGTGTAAATGTACATCAAGACTTTGCTCCAACTCCCTAACCACTTTTAATAACTCCTGTTTGCTGTCATTCTTCCTGATACACTCATTGACCAGGTCTTCATCTTGGCTCTTGAGAGGAAATAGGTGCATAAGAAAGAGTCTCTTCTTAGAGAGTAGTCTACTTGCCTCAGCTTTAGAAAAGGAGAGATTGGAGTAACTTGAAGGCACTTGGTCAGAACCACATGTTTTCATCAAGGACTCAACCATTACTTGTTTCCTTCTTTATATTTTCCTATTATTTTTTACAGCTCTTATTCTGCTTTAAATCACTATCCTCTGGGTGTTAATGATGATTTTGATGGTGAAATGAAAAATGATGTTTGACTGAAGGCAATACAAGGGAGAAGCAAGGAAGAACATGAAAGATACTCCTACACACACCAGTCGAGGCCTCCATTAATTACCCCCAACTCCATAAGTTAAAGACCTCAGAGAGGCTGCTAGGGGTGGATCAAGTAGTCCTATTTGATTTTGGTAACTCCTGTAGTTCATGTCTTCATTTTTAGCATTTTTTTTATGTTTTATTTTGGAGGTGCTTAGGAATTCATGTTAGCTCACTTCGTTTTGTTTCTTTTGTCTTTAATTTGAAAAATACTATCCTTATTCTGCAGCCCCAATTCATGAGTTATACACATGACATATTCCAATAGTAATGTATAATACATCAAAATCTATGGCATATGGTAAGTACTTTAAAAAGTCTGTGGCTTTTAGATATGTTGCGTCTGGAATTCTTTACAAAATCACAACTTTATTTCTATGGAAGTTTTGTGTGTGTTTGGTTTTTTTTTTTCAGATGCTGTAATATCTCACCTATTTTTGTCACCTGTTTTCATGGGATAGCTCTTTTAGGATTGATAGAAGAGTAAATCTTATTTACTAGGATGTTTCTGTGCAGTTAATATTTTGCTTAGCTACGGAAAACTAAGGAAATTTTTACTTTTGTTATGGAATTGGACTAAACAAGAAAAAACTGAAAATCTGGTGTTTTACTAGGTTTGGAAATTCCAAAATACTAAACATTAAAATAAAATTTAACTGTCATAAAATCTAGGTCAGAGTATAAATTAGTATAACATTCCTGGATTTAATTGTATATTACTCATTTAATTAGACTTTGCTAAATGCTAAATAGGGGAATTTCAGCAAAAGTTTTAATGTTATGTGATAAGTAATTTTATGACCAGAACTATTTCTAACAAGGCCAAGCATGGTGGCATGTGCCTTTTATACCAGCCTATGGAGGAATGCCGAGATTGGGAATCGCTTAAATCTGCAGGTTTGAGACCTACCCAGGGCAACATAATGAGACCTAGTCTCAAAAAATTGTCAGGCATGGTGGCACATGCCTGTAATCCAGCTACCTGTGAGGCGGAGGCTGGGGAGCACTTGAGTCTGTGTTACCTTGGGCAGTGAGAGTCTAGGGTTCTCCAGGCAACATAGAGAGACCTAGCCTTAAAAAAAAGAAAAAAGAAAAAAAAAAAGAATAATAAAGGAGGTCACACAAACTAATGTCTCCAAAGATTTATTTCAGCATGATACATGTGGTAGGTTTAATAATATCCTTCCACACCCTGACCTCCAGAACCTGTGAATATATTGCCTTCATGGCAGTTAATTTTACTGTAGTGTTTAGATTAAAAATCTTGAAATACATTATTTGGGTGGGTCCAATGTAATCACAGGGTCCATATAAAAAGACAAGAGTGTCAAAGTCAGAAAAAGGGCGCATGATAACAGAACCAGATATCAGCCATATGCTTTAAGATGGAAGAAGGGGCAGGAACCAAAAAAAATGTAGGTAACCTTTAAAGACTGGAAAAGACAAAAAAAAAAGGCAAGAAACTGCTTTTCCCTGGGAGATTTCAGAGAATATTACCCCACAATATCTTGATTTTAGACTTCTGACAGAACCATAAGACTACAAATTTGATGTAGGCACTACACTAGTAGTATTTTGTTAAAGCAATGATACAAAACCAATAAAGTATATAATAGCAAGAAACTAAACACAAGTAACTACAACAATGTCAGTGCTTCAAAAAGATATATGCAACTCCATGTAGCAACATTATTCACAAACTAAGACTGGAAACCACCTAAATGCCTAACAGTATAAAGAAATTGTTGCACATATATATGTGTATACTCAGCGTTATTTAAAAGGAGGAAACATTAGCTTTTGATTCAACATGAATAGACTAGACCTTGAGGTGATTATGTTAAGCGAAATAAGTCAGAAAGTGAAAAGCAATTACCAAATGATTCCTATCATATGTGGAATATAAATAACCAAAGCAAGCAAGCGAACAAATCACAATAATAGCTCTTTTTTTATGCTCCTACATTTCCTTTTTAATTAAGTGTCATTGTTTCCCATTCTTGTTAATTTTTGACAGCAGAGGACTTTTCCCCTCAGATGTGGTCACCGTAACTCTCACTGTAACAACGCAGATGTAGTTCTCCAGAGTTCCATAGTGCTTTCCCCCTCCATGTCCTCACTGTCTCCCTTCTCCCTTATTCTCTCTTCCTGGATGCCTCGGGTCTATGACTAACCTTTAAAAGTTGGTTTCACATTAAATACAGAAAGATAAATGATTAAACTTTGTAAGACAATTTTTAATTAATAGCTGATTTTCCTTTATAACTTCTCATAGGAAGGCTTTGGTATATATGCATTCATATTTGGCTTTTTGTTTTGTTTTGGTTTGGTTTTGGGGTTTGTATTTTGTTTTTGTTTTTGTTTTTGTTTTTTTTTTGCTATTGTAATTACCTCTATTAAACTGTAGCTCTTTGAAAAAAAGAGTTAGTTTTAAAGTTTATCTTTGACTGTATTTTAGGTTTTCCTGTATTTCGTATATAAATTAAACCATTCAGTACTCATTTTTCTCCTTCTGGCTTATTTTGCTTAATATAATACCTCTAGTTTCATCCATGTTGCATGGCATGAGTTGTAAATGGCATGAGTTATCATTTTTGATTACTGAGTAGTTTCCATTGTATGCATATATCACATCTTCATGATCCACTCATCTGTTTTGGTAAATTAAAATTTGTTTCTATGGCTTCATTACTATAACTAGTGCTGCAATAAACCTAAAAGCACATGTTTCCTTTTGAATTAGTGTTCTTATGTGGTTTAGGTAGCTAGCTACCTTTTGGTGGAACTGCTGTGTTGTATGGCAGATCCTTTTTTAGTCTTTGGAGAAGCCTCCACACTGCTTTTCAAAGTGGTTGATTCAGTCTGCATTCTCCACACCTTCAGCAATGTTAGTTGTTTCTGGTTTTTTAAATGTGGGTCATTCCCCCTGGTATGAAATGGTGTTTCATTGTGGTTTTGATTTTTTTTTTTTAATGATCTTGTTGGCCAATGCATGTCTTTGAAGTATGTGTTTACTCTTCTGCCCATTTCCTGATTGGGCTATTTGTAACAAAGACTTTTGAGTACTATGAAAAATATGGTAGTTGTCTAAGAAGTAAAGGGAAGGGGGTGAGAGAGAGGCATAGAGGACATCAGTCTAATAGTGAGAATGACACTAGAACTTTGATGGTGGGGAAGATGGACATTATAATCATATTATATAGTGTGGTTAAGTCAATGAATAATCAATTAAATAATGACACATCAAATCTATGTATTATACTGCCATTGAAATATTTTTGTGGGACAGTATTTTATAAGTACATGCTATGTTACTAAATTTTAAAAGTCTTACAAAATCAAATGGTATCTCATTTTTTAAATAGAAATTACATTTTAAGCTAAGAATTTTACAGTTTAAAAGTGTTTTTGTGTTCCAGAAACATTTTAAGAATTTTATATGTATTATCTTAAGTAGTGCTTCTGAGATGGATCTTATTATACCCATTTTACAGATAAGGCAATTCTGTCATTAAGAGGTTAAGAACTTGCCCAAGATCACACAGCCAGCAAGTGACAGATTTGAAGCTGGAATATTATTAGATCCCTCAATTGCACTCTTAATCTTCTCCATATAAATAACTGGTCTGTGAACAAAGTAAAAAAGTATTCATATATATGAAAAGTATAGTAGTACATCAGGTGGGAAACATACAATTTTAATTTTCTCTTTTCTTTCTCTGAACAATAAATTTTAATTTTTAATACAAGAAGAATGTATTTTAAAAACAATAGAAAAAGGGCCTAAATTGTTAAGATAATCTTTAGAAAAATGTATTTTATTCTCATTTTTATTTTTAGAAAAAGCATGCATCTTTCTTGCTTCAAACTGAATTACCACGAGGAGTTCATAAAAATATGTAATTGTGTAGAGAATAAAATTGTCATGACCTAGTTGATTACATAGTATTCAGAGTTTTGCAGATCTAACATATATATATTTAAATACTAATACATTTACTTATAAACACCAACAAAAATACACATAAGAAAATGTAGCAGAAGAAATTCAACTACAAAATTAACCCTAGGGAAGAAATGGCATCTGATTAGTGTCTAATATAGCTCACCCCATTACCATTTACAAGTAAAATACCTACAAAAATTACCAGAATAAACCATGCTACAAAAAATGCAGTTGGTGAAAGACTATCATTGTGTTATTTCTAAAAGTAAGATAATTATTAGACTTCAAAATATGAAATGCCTGCTAAAACACAATCTTGACAGCTATCATTCTACTATAAGCATTCTCCCTTTTGAAGTATACTGAGTGCTGATTGACACACCCTCAGTAATTCTCAGCCTTTGTACAGCCTGCTGGTAATTTTATTTTCCAGAAAACAAAAAAAGCAGAGAAATGGTTGTAGCCATAGAAAAGAGAAGAAAAGAGGGGCTTTCCTAACAATAAGTAATGGTGATTTTATTTCATTTGTCACCTTCATTTTTAAAACTAGGTAATAGGTCGAGGAGCAGTTCCTTGAAACATTCAACTGCTAACACAGGGAACTGGGCAAGGAGCTACATTCTCCATAAACTATCCAATTAAATTCAAGGGGAAGCATTTAACCAAGAAACAAGTGAACACAGAGGGTTATGAACTCAAAGATAACTAGTCTTTCCATTGTCCCTTCTTTTTCAAAGATTAATGAAGATTAATAATAGCTCCCTTCTTTTTCAAAGATTAATAAACATAAATTTTAAAAACCTCATAATTATCATTTATTATCAGATGAGATAAGAAAACTCTGAATATTTAGCACAAATATAGAGCCATTACAAAGACTGACTACCCAAATAAGAATATTTATCATTCTTTTTAACCATCCTATTCTGAGGTCCTAAAGCATTTGTGTGACTGAAAGTTGGTATTGCATAAATGTTTATTGAATTCATGAACTCAATGATACTTTTAGATTATTCTGTATCCTCTATAAGTAATGATAAATCTTTTAATCATTAATATGAGTAAGTTGGTGAAAACATACAAGAATGTATACAAAGTAAGAAAATTTAAAATAAAATAATTGTACAAAAAAATAAAATAAAATAATTGTTCAGCTGAGGAAGTAATAGAAGACAGATACAATGTTCCTTCTTGAATGTATCAAATACTTAATCTCAATTCTAACTTGTCCTTTAACATTATTATTTTTAATGTATACAGAATTATTTAAATTTTACATAGTAGAATTTGTTTTTCTTTGCTAGTTTCTAGTTTTCATATCTGACTTGAAACATATCATACTAAAATATTAAGTTTTTCCATTTTCTTCTATAGTTTTTTAATATAAATCTCTCTGATCCAGATGAAATTTACTGTGTGATGACAATTCTGTGTTTAATGAATTATATTAGAGAAAGTAAGCTTAAAAGAAATTATCATAGGTGACTCATAATAATAAAGTAATTTGGGTCATTACTCCCACCAAAGACAATTATAAAAGCTGAAAAATTGTAAAAAGTCGTCACCATGAAGACTTTGGATAATTATCATCAAAGATGAAATAATAGCCAAAATCAATGAAAAGATAAAAACCAAAAGAAGGAAGCTTGGCATTTGGTGCTGTTTCCCCAGTGGGCATTTACCAACTGCAAAAGAGGCTGAGTAGCTGACAGTCTGAGCAGCCAAAACTGGAGGCCTATACACACCCAGCGAGGAACCTGGTAACTGTGCCCCACTTTTATGCCTCTTCCCCCTGATTAAAGATTAAATGTGAGCAGGAAGTAGATGCATGCCCAAAGTGAAATGAACCTGCAGTTCATTTCACATCATCTAAGTGTCTGGCACAAAATCTTTGGGATTCTGGATTACTAGTAAAAGTGTGTAGTGTGGTAACCACCCCACCCTTATCACCAATTGTAAGGTAACCAATCCTCTTTGTCAATTGTAATTATCAGACTCACCAATCTACATAGGCTCTTTGTTGGTTTTATCAGTCACACAGACACACCAGACTAGGCAGGCCAGATCAGAGGAGCAATGATGCAGGCAAACCTCCCTCCTTCCCCTCCCCAGGAATCTTCATGCTCTTTCTCAGGGTCCCCTCTCTCTCTCTGGATTTATCTCATGCTCCATTTTCAGGCTGGTGTGCATACTCCCTTGTGCTCTCTGTGCCCCTTATCCCCTCTCCCAGGCCTAGGTATGCACACTTACACATGCACGCACCCACTGGGCTAGGTGCTGGCTATGCAGGTCAATGGGGGAAAAGCCTAATTCATTTACAGTGGGTGCATAGAGTGAGCACATTTGCACTTTATCTCAATTTATAACAAAGTACTCTTTACAAGCACAGTGTTTAACAAGCAAAGATAACTAAGCATGTAAAGAGCTAAAACAATAAAAAGATAAACAAGAATCAGACAGTTCAATTAGAAAAAGTGCAGCTACTGTAAGGGTCTCATGACCAGAACTTTTAGTATAAAAGCTGGAGACTTATACCAACCCTGGAAGATTTGAAGGACTGAAGATCTGAAAAACTAGATCTGAAAATTCCTCCACTCAGCCTGAAGTGCCAAAGTAGAACTTTAAAAAGCTTCCCAAAGCTGCTGCAGTTCTCAGAAAACGCTATAAAGCTCCCACAAACTACTGAAGTCTGCGGAAGTGAAATGGGTAGATCTCAAGAGCTCACTGGAAAGCCACTTTAAATCTCAGGTCAGCCCACACATCCCACTACAAACACCTTGGGGAATAATGACTGCTTTTCATCGTCTGCCTTCCAAATCACTTACAAGAGTTTCTCAGTAGAAGTATGCAGAGAGGCGGCTATTAAGAACAATGTTTTTTGGCTTCTTTTCTTGGCTTCTGGAGGATAAATAGAAACACAGGAGAATTTCTTAATAAATGCAGGAGTTAAAAGACTTTTAAATATGCTATTGAGAGCACTAACCATAAGAGAAAAGGATAATTGATTGGACTACATTTAATGAAGATATTCTATTCTTTAGAAGACACCATTAAAAACAGCGTAAAAATACAAGAATATGAAAAAGTATTTTCAGATAAACAAATACATACACAGGATACATACAAGGAACCATGATTCAAAAAGGGAAGGGACAAGTTCAAGCTAACAGCCCAAAATAAAAATTGAAATTAAAGATGTCACAAAAGAAAGTATCCAAATAATCAGTATATGAAAGATTTTTAAACTCATAACTTACCAAAGAAATGCAAGTTTGAAGCACAATGAGTTACTATTACAATGATATTAGAATGGCTACACTTTAAGACTGAAATAATAAGTGCTGAAAAAGATTTAGATAATTGGAGTGGGTGGGAAGTTATATTGACGCAACCATTTTTGAAATTATTTCTTAAAATAAAAATACATATACCCTTCACCCAGAACTTCCATTCATTTGTATATGCAGTAGACATTTGTGCTAAAATACAATAATCTTTATGGGCCAATTAATTTTAATAGTGTAAAACTTAATACGGATTTTCATAAAAATAAAATAGGTAAAGAGACAGTGACAGTTCATAAGATGAAAGACTGTGGAGTAGTGAAAAGTGAACTTGTTATACATGCAAAAGTTTAATTTCAAAGTAATGTTGAGAGACAGAAATTAGTGACAAAATAATGCATACTACATATTCTGTTTATAAAGGCTTAACGGGTAAAATATAGCATAATTATTAGGATTTCATATATACATGCTGGAAATATTTTTATCTTATTTTGTAATTTTTTAAGTTGATGGCACACCACACACACACACACACACACACACACACACATAAGATATCATTGTCTACCCCATGATTCTCCTACCACCTTGTCACTAGTGAACCATCAGCTTATCCGCTTCATCTCTTATGCCCATCCTACCCCTGGTTTTACCCCTCTTTAACCTCCACTTGCTCTATGCTTCAGTTCTGCTGACAGCTAGTTTTAAGTTTCATTTGTCCTTTGGTTTGTTTTCCCTATATCCCCCATATGTGAAACCGTATAGTATGAATCTTTTTCTTTCCGACTTATTTCTGTTAGCGTGATTCCTTCTATGCCCATCTGTGTTATCACAAATACAACAAATTTGTCATTTCTGATTGCTGAATAATATTCCATTGCATATGTACACCATAACTTTCAAATCCATTCATCTGTTTTGGGGCATTTGGGTTGTTTCCATATCCTGCCTACTGTAAATAGTAAACATTCGAGTAGAGTTGTCATTTTGAATTAATGCTTTTGTGTCCTTTGAGTGAAAACATTTTTAAAAGAAAGAAGGTTTGTACCATATAAGACAAAATAATGATTTTCTTTATGGGAGAAAACTTGAAGAAGTCCTGAAGACTGCTTCAAAACTCTGAGTAACTTTGTATTTATTTAGCTGATTTACTTTGTGATAGGTCATTGAACTTTCTTATAAAATTTTTTGTGTTATCTACATATTACACTGATAAAATGAAGGCAACAGTAGGATTCTCACACTATTGTCTATAATTCTTTTAGTGTACTGTCAACAGTGGGAAGTTACTAGGGAGAAGTAATAAAGAAATTCTCCTTTCTGGTGTTTTTGGTTCTGCCTTTCGAAGTTATTATACAAAGTCATGAATCTTAACTTTTGAGTTAGCCTACTCTAATCTTGCCACTCAACTCTTTGCTGACACCATGTTTCAATTGTATTAAACTCACTGTTTTATTCACATCTCTAATTTGTGCCTGGGTACTTCTCATGCATTGCTGGTGAGGTCCTGGTCTTCTCTAAAGAGTACTCCACTTGCCATATGCTGTTATCTTTCTTTGTTCTACCTCCATCTGCTCCTCTTGCTTCTCAGATTAGTCATTCCTCTCTGTTTTTCTCTGAAATATGCACAAGGCTGTTGGCATATTATCAAATAGTGTATTTTTCGTTTATACATCTACTTTACTTGTAAGCCTGTGGTCATGCTTGAAGACAGATACTATATCTTACTCATTTTCTTTTTTACTAGCACTTAGTTCACTGCCTCCTTGAGACTGTAATCTCAACCCTCTTATTGAATTTAATTATTAGCTCATTTCCAGATTGGCAATCTGAATCTGTTTGGAATATACTTCCAAAAATAGTAAAGTTTTTCCAAATTATGGTTTTGATATCACACTATTATTTCACAGAGTGAAATGCCATTATCATGATTGGTTAACCAGATAGTTATATCAAATAAATAATAGTTCAGTCATGAAAGTGCCAACAGTATTTCTGACTAGAAATACTTTGTTGATTGTGAAAAAATTGTGCCGACATTCATTCTGACACAGACATTTCCCAAGTAAACTTCTAAAAATTCAAAGTGATGCAAAAGTATTTTCACATCAACTATTCACATTTTCATAATAATAATGAACATCATGCAGCTGTATGATCATTAAAAGTATTCTAAAATAAGAATACCCCAGGTATTCTCCATCACCATAGGAGTTGCTCAAAAATGTAACCCTTTTTAAGGATTAAGGAAAATAAATGGGTGTGACTGATCAGTAAAACATTAAACTACCATACATCAAATTATGTGGCCCAATCAGTAGAACACTATTTCAACATCTAATTTATGGGACATTTTTCTTGGTGTTTAAGCCTGAAGTTTAGGGAGAAGCAGTATATTTATAATTGATTGGAAGTGTAATATTTTCTCTTGCTGATGAATCCTGTGGTAGTGACTCTGCAACTTCAACCAAAGATGCCACAGAGCAGTTGATGATCTTGTCATGCTGCAGCCTGGTTTCAAGTCACCCAGCAGCTGAAGAGCATCACCTTGTGCTTTGTCAGATAAATTCCGGATTTTTTAAAGATTTTATACTTTGCAAATTATAAATTTTGAAAACAGATGTTGAGCATTTTTGTTGTTGTTGATAAATTTCCCCCTATTATTTTGGTTGACAAAAATTGCTAAAACAATAATGAGACAAGATTAAAAAGTAAAAATCATTTACAAAATAAGAAAAAAGAATTGATAAATTAAAATTTTAAGACAAAACAAAAGTAATGGCAAGACAATGTATGAATACAAGATAAAAGTGAGCCCTTCTCTCAGATAGCAAAGGGCCCTTGGGATCTAGGTATATAAGATGAATGCCGGACGTTCTGGGTCTTGTGGTTTTAGAGTTAAGTCTACCTACCAATCGAAAAGTAGAAATTTGAACCATTTTAAAATGGGAACATGCGGTGGTGGGTAGAAACAGGAAGTGCAAAGCAGAACTTCGAAGTGTATAAAAACAAGTCAAAAAAGAAAGTTCTGAAAATCTGGCTTGTGACACGATATCTCTCATCCGATTCCACTGCTCTGTGAACACAGCTACCTGTGAAAACTGTGACAAACAGAGGCTAAGTCCATTCATTGAGAATAAACACAGCAGTCAGTTGAAGAAGAATGAACTGTCACTATTTAAAATCAGGGTTTTAAATTTATGGAGGATATAAATGCTCTAAATCTGAGTGTGTATTTCTTTGACAGGAGCCTGATGATAAATTCATAAAATAATCACACTGCTGCTACATTTACATGGTATTGAGACTGAATTCTGAGAGTGGTTTATTTGGGGATAGCGTGTTGTGTGTGTGTCTGTCTGTGTGTGTGTGTGTGTGTGTGTGTGTGTGTGTGTGTTGGGGGAGTTGCTATTGAAAAGAGGAAGAGTTGGTTAGGAGCAATAAAATGGAAACCATTTTTTGTAAGACAATGTTTTCAAAATCAATCTCAGAGCCATCACAAAATGCAACTGATGAAACAAAAAAAAATACTTTAACACAGTGTGTTATCATGGTCAGAGCTGTATCAACCAAAGAACAGCATCAGATGACATACTGTATTGTTTTCAGAACACACGTGGACATACAGTTCAGATGTTCTGGTTAACCTTATTCCTTACTTTAGAACTAGTTAAATATAAAGATAGTAAAGACCTGGGTCATTTATTGAAATTTGTTCTAAATACTTAGAAGGACACTATGTATAAAGTGGCATATAGCAAATTAAGTAAAAGTGACAATTTAGCTTGCTATGGGAGACTCCAGGGAGCATGCTTGCATGAAGCATCAATCATGAGTGTTTGCCTGAAGAGAGAGGACAATGTCACTATATCAAACCTATAGGACACAGTATTTCCCTCTTCAGTGACCAAAGCCTTTAGTGCTGAGAAACTGACTCAGGATGCCCAGTGGAGAGGCAAAACTTGTAGATTTGAGTTATTGAAAAATCATTTGATTGTGATTTTAGGTAAATTTATAATACAAAGTAGAATATCTTTGCAAGTTTGCTACACAGCTTATTCTCTCAAGCACGCGGCAACGATGGTAGGAGTTTATTACTTTTTCATGAAAAAAATAGTATCACAAGAGGAAAGGATGAATTCACATTTACCTTCATAGTATGCAAGCACACAGTTGACTTATTGAATGGGATTCTTCACTATGTGTGAAATATAGAGAAATGAAACAAGAGATCAAGAAAAAGACAAAACTTGCTATCTGACCAGACATCTTAAACATAAAGCAGGGAAGGCATCAAAATGGGAGGGAAGAGCACAAAGGACTTTGGTGATGGATCACAGTAGATACAGTGGTGGGTAATCACTGTATAAAAATAAACATGTACGGAAATGTAAGAATATAATTATCTTAAAAAATAGAAATCACTTCCATATGGGAATTGTTTTGTTCATAACTATTTCAGGCAACTTTTGCTTTCTGTGGAGGTGCTGTACAAACCAGGCAGAATGGAAAAGGGGGGGTCCTCTCCCCCTCTTCACAGAGAACATTTTTATTTTAATCTGTGTATACTTAAAGATTCCTTTAATTAATTTGGAAAAAAGGAGCTTACTGATTTTTTTAATTTGTTAGTCATTGATACAGAATCTACTACTTATTAACAAATAGAAAAGGATTGTGGTGTTTCAAAGTATATTTTAACTAACTTGATCAGTAAAATCTACACACATATGAATATTAAATACAAGAATACAGAGGTATGTTTCAGCACTTTTTTTGACTATTTGTTATTTTGTTCAGTAAAAGAATATTTTGTAAATTTTTCTAGCATGTAGTTGCCTTTGAACTTCATTGTTTATGAAAAATAAGGTAGTGAGACTACTCTGTTGTATTTTTCAGTGCCTATTGCCAAGATAGATAATGCAAATTTGTGCATCACACCTGATTGCATTTGTCAGCTGCTGGTGTTTTGTCAGTTGTTTTTTTTCTACCCTATTTTGGCAAGTACATTGAAGTCTTAATTGTGCTAACAGCTTAAGAATCTGATGAACAGTGTATAGGGAGAGGCTAGAAGATAGAAAGGGTGCAGATATAAAAGGTATCAAAGAAGATAAGTAGACAAGTATGGAAGACTTAAGGATTTTTATTATCTACTAATTTTTATTTACTTAATATGTATTTATAAATTTAAGAGAATAAATGTCAGTATGAATCCATATGTGCTAAGGAATATTAAAGTTAGAAGGTTTTAAAAGTAGGTGGGAGATCTGGGGATGCAGCCTGTTCAAAAAGTCACTAAGGCAGGAAAGAAGTGACCCTGTTTTGCCACTTACTGCTTTCTAGGGTTATTCTAGCCTCCACTAGGTCATTCATTGCTCATAAAATACATGATTAACAAAGATAAAAATAACACAGTTAGAGATTAGCAATGGTGGGGACATTTGTTCTAAAATCGCTCCTATTATTGAAATGAAGAAATGCTAGTAAAAATTAAATATTCTTCTTAATGCTTAGTTATGAAAGCAAAAAGAGAAGAGAAACCTCTAGGGATAAGACAGAAAGAAGGAAAGATAAGCCAGAAAAACTGACTATTGGCAGTGTAACTGCCTTGGGTGACAGGTAAGCTGTGCTGAGTGCTCATGCAGGCACCATTGCCCACTCAGGAACTGATCAGGCAGCGGGCCTCCATCCTGCAGAGTTAACATTCCTCATACCGCATTTCTTAAAAAACTTTTTAAAAATCCTTAAAATACTTTTGTCTCAGTCAAAGTAAATACAAGAAAAATAAACCCACCTACTCATACAGAGATAAAAGGAAAGATTATCTTCATTATATCTCCCCACTTAAAAAAAATGGAAAATTATATCAAAAAAATTTCAAGTACTTAAATAAATCAAATATAATTTTGAAATTAGTCAATTTAAATGACTAAAGATACAAATAAAGATCCAAAAATAAGAAAATAGTATGTATTACACCATAAAAAAGTGTAAGGAGAGTTGGACAAGACATGAATAATGCTAGAATGAAGAATCTGGTAAATTAATTTTTAAAGAATGAGTATTTAAATAAAGTCAGGTATAGCTAAAATGTGAAATTCTATTTACTCTAGATAAATTTGTTACATGTTTACATATTTTTCCTCAAAATTTACTAAAATAATTGTCAAAGAATTTTTTTATGTGTAACTTAAACAGAAATGTGAAGAAAGGACAGCAGAATGTAGTACTGGAAGTTGGGGGTAAAAAGACATATCAGAAGGTAGGAGAGTACTAAGTTGTTTTCTCTAACAGAGAAAGCTGAAGTCTAATCTAGTTGCCCAGACATGAGGTCGGAAATAATTTATATCACAAAACTGTAAGAATCAAAAGTAGCGGACACTCATAAAATGTGGTTCAGTTAGAGTAGGTAAGATATGTTGAAAGACACTAACAGCCGGGCACGGTGGCTCGTGCCTGTAAGCTTCGGCCTACGAAGCAGCCGGTGCTAGGGATCGCGGTTCCAGTCCCACCTGGGGCCCGTAACGAGACCTAGTTCCCAAAAAATAGCTGGGTATGGTAGCACGTGCCTGTAATCCAGCTACCTGGGAAGCTGAGCTTGGGGATTGCTTGCGTCTGTGGTACCCCAGGCAACGGGAGCCTGCGGTTCCACGGGCAAAAATAGCGAGACCTAGTCAAAAAAAAAAAAAAAATACTAACAATTACCAGGTCTAGTGGATAAAATTTGTGGTTGAGTACCAAAGAGAAAATAAGCAAAGTTAGATGTCAGGGAATAACTGGAGAAGGGGACTACTTTAGATCTAACAAAGGAGGAAGAACTTCGAGGTGAAACTGAGTGTGGAGCCAAAGGAACCTACTCTGTGAAGAGTTGTAGCTGAAGTATGAGTCAGAAGAAAAGAAAAAATGCGAAGTATCTTGCTCTTCCAGGAAAGAAGTCAGTATGTTCAAGAACAGAGGAACAAGATGTGGCTGGTACATGTTGAGCAATGGGAGCATGTAAGAGATTATGTCACAGAGATAAGGCTCACGAATTGCTCCCCTAATAATCTATGATTTCTTCAAACAGACATAGGTCTATGAAAATGTACATTTGTAGAGGTTTAAATTGATAACTCCTAAAGCATATGCAACAGTGTAAACAACTTTACCTCAATAAATATAACTTTAAAATGTGGAAGTCAAGTGTGATTTGGCAATACCTCTGCTAAGTGTTTATTTTAAAAACTGTTGTCAAGAATGTAAAAGGACATAAATCGTTGGCAGGAATATAGACTGGTCTGTCCCCAATGGAAAACAGTATGGAGATTTTTCAAAATATTAAAACTAGATTTAATGTGTTCTTTAACCACATGATACAGCAATCTCACACCTAAATAGCTTCTGAAATAAAAGAAAAACATTAAGTCCAGAGAATATATGCACTCCTTTTATCATTGTAGCACTATTTTTAATAGCATAACTGTAGCATAACAATCTAAACAACCAAAGACATGTAAGTATATCAGGAATATGTAGTATATAAACAAGTAGAATACTATTCAAAAAAAAAAACAAAAACATAAACTACTGACTTTTGTGACAACAGTGAAACTAGGGGGGATAATGATAAGTGAAATGAGTCAGAAAGAGGAAGACATGTACCAATAGTGTCTCTTATATGTGGAATAGGGATAAAGAAAACAAAGGGTCAGAAAAAAATCAAACCAATAGACTTAGAAATCTAATTGTGGAATTGAGGCTGCAAAGGAGTGGGAAGATTACAGTGAAGAGGGAGCACAATGGACTATGGTGCCTTGGTGATGGGAATGGTATGGAAACATACACCTGAAGGCTGTCATACTGTAACTCTAGATCATCTCAAGTGCTATAAATCAGTATTACCTCAGTATAAATAATAATCCAAAGTGTTTTAAAAGAGAAGGACAAAGTCATGGATATTGTGCATTAGAAAACAGGCAGAACACCCACCCTGACCCCAATAAATTCATGATGTAATCCCAGAGAGTAAAAATGCTATAAGGAAAATAATTGTCTGAAGTGAATGATCTGGTTTTAGAGTCAATAAATAAATGAATGAACAGATTTTAACTGGAATTTTGTTGGTTCTCTATGTAATTTAATTTCCATTAGTATATTTAAGAAAGAAAGAAACTAAAGTGTACTGGACACTTTAAAACTTGTTTTAAAGAAAGCCTTGTATCCACATGTAGTACTGGATATACTATCCATATTTTAGGCAAAGAAACTTAAGATGGTGATATTTAATAACATTTAGGGGACATAGGAACCATGCAGTTAATGAGTTGGAGGGTAGGAATTCAAGCAGAAATTCATCTGCTTCAAAATTTATTTTCAAGTTCTTAATTTTTTTTCTAATATTAAACTTAGGGAGTGACTTTATTTTCTCTTTGTTGTTAGCTAAACGTTTAAAGCTACTCTTAAAAGATTTAAATGCTTGATTCAAGGATATCAGCAGTTACTTTATCCTAACTTCATGCTTCTGGAGGAATTCAAAAACTGTATTGAATTAATTTGTAAAAAAATAACATCCTGTGGCCTCTTGTATCACTTGTGTTTTTTTCTTTCTCTTTACTTTAACAACCTACCTCTAATTCCTACCCATACTTGTCACTAATCAAGTCTTTCAACCAAGTTAAACTGAGGACTCTTTTCTTTCTGAAAATCTGACTTGTTCAGTGCTTGTTCAGACCTTCCTGGAAAGGTTAATTGGAGCATTCTTTGTCTGTGATAGTCAGGAAATGAGTCGTACTTACCCAATTCTTCATTTTGACTGAATTGTCACGTAGATATTCTCTTTCCTTTTCTTGGGGTGGTAAGCAGAATAGAGCCATTAAGCAGTTTTATCAAGGATGATGACAGAACCAGGGAACCACTGAGAGACTAGGTGTACTCATAAAGGGAGTTTCTGCTCAGTGTGTGTGAGGGAAAATGCTCCTGTTTTTCTTAAACACTATTCACTTTGAAATTGGCATCTGGCTAAGAAGAGAAGCATTGCTTCTGAAACCCTTCTGTAAATCTACCCCAGCCCCAGCTACTGTGAACCAGCAGAGGGTAGCTTCACTGTTGCAGATACTGTGTATACCTCCAAAATAAATTATTTAGTGTTTCATCAGATCATGCTCTCTAATGAATAGAGTGGGAAACAAGAAATGCTGGTTATCACCAATTATCTTGTTCCAGTAGCCTCTTCTTTGGGGCAATACATTTTGATTTACAACTCTCTGCTGATGAATGCCTCTCCCAAAGTAACATTGGGCATTCTTGTGGGTTTAAGGGAAATTAAGCTTAGAGTAGTTAAATTCCAAAAATACTCCAAGGAAATGTTCTTTTTGTATGATGTAAGTCAGCATGGGGATGCTGGTTGCATATTTCAGGGCAGAGAATCCATTCATTTTAATGGAATATCCAGTCTAATGGAGCATATTGTGCTCCAAGAAAAACTCATTCTCTGGAATGTGCTGAGCCAGGTACATAATTTACCAAAATTGAAGTTGAGTTCAGCATATTCTAGAAAAATGAATCACATGAGGCCAGAATCTTGTGCTATGCATTCAACTAAGATAACATTGTTTGCCTTCTACAGCCAAGATGATTTAAGAAAAGCCAAAAAATATAGTCACGTTGGGGGAAAAAGGACTGTAATGAACTCCCTGTGCTTTTACATGTTTTCTTCCCCAAAATGGTGTCTATAACAATACTTCAAAACACAGCAGGATAAAACAGAAAGGATTTTATTAAGCATTATAATATTGTTTGCATGTTCTCATTGACTTTACTCAAGCCACTGAACATCTATAATCTTTCCCCCCCTCTCATTTCCATTTTCTCTGTTGCTGCTTAGTAATAGAATGGTAGTTTTAATAATCCTTTATCACTATGTTTCACCAGTTTCTTCTTTATGGTATCTTTCAGTTTATTATTTTAATTTTCCCAACAATGCTATAATTTCTTTTCGGTCTTCAGATTTTTTCATTAGCCTGACATTGAAAGTGGTCAATTAGACTTTTCCAATAAATACATTTACTACTGACCAGCATTCTGGAACCTTTTCAATAAAGGACCACAAAGTAAATATTTTCAACTTTGTGGACCACACAGTATATCACAACTCCTGGACTCTGCCTGTAGCATGAAAGCAACCATAAACAAGATGTATACGAATGAGCATGTTTGTATTCCCATGAAATGTTTTTACAAAAACAGTCAGCAGTGTGGGTTGGGTCCCTGGCCTTAGTGCTGATGGTTGCTCTAGACTATGGACTGACGAGTGAGTAAAATCTTCTAGATTAACCAGAAATTACGAAAAAGACTAACCTGCCTAGTTTCATGGCCCAAACTTCAAAAGTTTAGATATGGAACATATGCCTTAAAATTTCTAAATAAACTGAATACAGTAATCCTAATTCTTGGGTAACATTATGCATAGAGTCAGTTCCTAAAATAGGCTTCACTAGTTGTCTGACTAACATATAGAAATTAAGATCTATACAAAGGAAAATATTTGCTTAATCTCAGTTTGCTATATTTTGAGTCAGAAAAACAATTTTCTCTTAAAGACAACCTGGAAATATTTTTATTAATTTGATGATGGATTTTTAAAAATGGGTCCTTAATGTGATGGGAAAAATCCTAAGTTTTACTGATTTTATTTAATGTTAATAGAAAAACTTTATTAGTTGATTTTTTGTAAATAAAAACCTATGAAATAATCTCAATTTCCTTTAATACTTTTGTAAAAATAAGCTCAAAGGATAATGCTGAAAAAGCAATATTTTATCTCAATTTGCTAAATATACTTAAGAAAATAGTACAGAAACTCACATAGAGAAATTGGCTTTACCTAGGTGTTATAAATTTTGCAATAAAAAATTTTTGAATGAAAAAGGGTATTATAAAATCATGATTGAATATATAAAGAAAGATCATTCAAAGTGTTAGAGGGTATAGGGGGAACATTGTGCAGTAATATTGTAACTTTCCTCTTACAATTTTCTCTTCATTAGTCTCATCTATTTATTTAATATATATATATATATATATATATAAAATTTTCTTTCACATTTCCCTGCCTGGCTATTTTCCTTCTGTTATAACAAAACTAGTGAAAACAAGCTAATTTTGAAAAACAGAAAAAATTGTTTACTACACACACACACACACACACAGAGAAAAGAATGTCTGAAGAACTGTAAATCATTGAGGTCATTGCTGATTATTCAGAACCCACCTCAGAGTATTAATCATGGTTCTCCAGAGAAATAGAATCAGTAAAAAAAGATATATTGTAAGGAACTGGCTGGTGTGATTAGGGAGCTGTATATCCTACAGCCTGTCATCTGCAAACTGTACACCCAGGAGAGCCATAAGTATAATTCCAGTCCTAGTCTGAAGGCCTGAGAACAGGGAGCTAATGAAAGTGCCAGTCCAGACCAGGAAGAGATCCAAATCCCAGCTAATGCAGGTGGACTGGAAGCAAAAAAGGGCGAACTCTTCCTTCCTGCAATTTTTGTTCTATTCAGGTCCTGAACAGATTGGTTGTTGCCCACTCACATTATGGGAAGCAATCTGCCTTACTGAGGAAACCAAATCAAATTCTAATCTCACCAGGAAATACCCTCACAGACATACGCAAAAATAATGCTTGGTCAGGACACCCCTTGTGCCAATCAAGTAAGATACATAAAATTAACCATGAGACCTAGGGAGTTCCAAGGAGAGGAATTGTAGCAGTTTTCTAGTTTAATGTATCATTTCAAAATAAATATTTGGGAATCGTCCATAAATATGTACTTATTTTCTTTTATCTTGATGTTACCATTTTTAGTAGTAATTCACTTTTTAAGAAAACATGGCGATAAGATATTTCAATTAGTTTTTCATTTGTGCTCAGCCGCTACCAAAGGAGTTTTTTCTTATTCTTAATCTAAAATATTTTAGTTTAATGCCCAATAATATTAAATAATTCTATTATTTTTCTCAAATATGCTTCATCCCTAGTAATAAGCACCTAATAAGAAAAAAAGAAAAAGAAATGGTAATTAGTAAGAAAAAGAAAGGTTAGCTTAGAAAATTGCCTTTACAATTCTTTGGAAGCTTCTAAATGTATCCCAAATACAAGTTTTTATCAACAACCTAAAGCCTAAAATAAAACCACCAGTTCTTACTGTAGTGAAGCTAAAATTTCTTCTTGAACTCTTACTGGTTTTGTATCTAGTGCTGACAGAAGGTAAATTAACTAGAGAAAAGAAATTTTGAAATAAAATTTTATGAGTCTTCAAAAGTAAATGAAGACTCAAGGTGAACAAGCCTGAATACTTACACAGTAGTTTGAACAAAGTATACCAGTTGTGGAAGAGTAACTGAAATGGGGAGAAACACCAAAAAGACGATAAGTTTTTAGCAAGGTTTGTTTGTGCTAAAACCTCAACTCTTCATCTCTGGTTATAAGAAATCTTTCATTCTGGTGTCGTGAGGGCATCTTTTTCATGGGAATTTCATCACTTCCAGAAAATAAAAAGGGGGAAAGTCAAAGTGATCTTCTTGCACACTTGTTTTCAAGTCTCTTTTGCTCAAAATAATCACAATGCCAAAGTAGTGTATTTGGTGTGGTGTATCCTTGACTTCTTCACTAACACATAAATATTTGTTATTTTTTGAAATAAGCTTGGAGAAATGTATTAACCTCTACACTGTGGAACGTGGAAGCAGGTAGAGAAATGGAGCTTCAGATAAGAGGAACTCTTATCTCTCTAGCCCCTCTCTGGAACACTAGAGGGTGAGCGATAGCATATCTCTCACCTGTAACCCAGCTTCTTAACCTCTTTGGAATGTCCCCAGAGACATATGACCTATTAAGGATGACTGTTGCCCCCAAAGGTAAATTCTCCTCTTATCATGCATCCCTGCATCCTGCCTGCTGCATGTCATGTACGCTTTACTATTTCCTCATTACATCATTGTAACATTTCCTTGCTGGGGTAGATAAGTGATCACAATTTCATTAAAGTTGGACCTGGACATGCTTCCCAGGATCCCAGTTCTATGGGCAAGCCTCACAGATCATTACCAATCTCTTCTGTCTCAGTTTCTTCTTCATAACACATGTGACTCCTAACACTACACAACTTCAGGAAATAGAATATTCCTTATAGCTTCTTATTCCTGTTCTATGACATAGTGATGAGTGAATCCTTTACTTTCAGGAGAATCAAATCTGGGACCTTCTCTAAAACCCAGATTTATGAATAGCAAAAACTTCATTTCCTTTAGGGAACCTCTTTTTGTCCTAAAAATGACTTTTCTTATACTATTATTAGTCATAAAGACTAAATTACAGGAATTGTAATAACTTTAGTTCCTCTCTCAAACAGTATCATTGCTTGATTTCCCTATGCTATCTCAATCAAAGTTAAACTATCATTTTATTCTCAGGAAGTGACAGATCTGATGAAGCAACAATTTGATGTTAAGAAATACTCTAGCTTTTTACCACAACCACTATGTAGAAATTAACATATAGGAAATGAAAGAATGACATATTATAACATTAACTAAATGTATTTGCCAGATACTTTAAGTGACTTTAGGGACAACAGACTGTACTTATAGATTGACATGATAATGAGCTTTTGTGCTAAAACCATAAAAACACAAATTATAAATGAAGGAAGTATGGAAATTGAGACTAATTTTGTAAAGTCTTTTTTTTACATTTTTTTGTCTTATTACCCATTTGTACTCCTTTGGAATTTGAAATAGGAAAGTCAACATTCTTTTTAATATAGATAGTATGATTCTAATGAACAAAAGATGGCCTTAATAGACAATTAGCCTGATTATTAAATTATTAACCTAAATATCTACAGATCAACTATACTAAAATTAAATGTGCTTTTGCTTATATATTAACAATCCTATGTAAAAATATAATTTGCATACATAGATATGAAAGTGATTGTTAAACAGCTACACTGTTTAACTGGTAGCTATAATTGATAATAAGGATTCAGAACTAGATATACTACAGATTATTTAAAGAAATTTTTTTATCTGAACATGGTAGAAATTTTATTTTATCTGAACATGGTAGAAATGATTTAACTGCTTTAAAATTTTTCCAAGCTAAAATTATTTATAATATAGTCCATGGTACTGAAATTTGAGATGTAAGCTTTCTCTGTGATTTGAGTGTACCTCAAAAGTTTCTTCTCATAGCTTTTGACCTGATCCATGTGTAGATCTTTGACTAAAGTTGTTATAATAGAATTAATGATACTTTGCTGACTTTTTATTCATCTATATGTTTGATATATATGTTTATATTTGTTTGATAAAAATCCTCAAAATACAGCCAGGTGTGGTTGTACATGCTTGTAATCCCAGCTACCTGGGAGGCTGAGGCTAGGCAGGGATAGCTTGAGTCTTCGGGTTCAGGACTACCCTGGGCAACATAGTGAGACCTAGTCTCTAGAGAAAAAAAAAGGGAAGAAATCTTCAATATACCTTAAAAATATGCCTACTATCGCTAACTTCATCTGATTCTATACTTAACCACAAGAAATAGGTTCCTAAAAGAATATGGAATATATAACTTATTTTTACTCTACCAGCAACCTGCTTGAGCAACATGGAATCTATTAAGTATTGTATTATCTGATCCCTAGGTACTCTAGAACTGATTCCTCAATTAGGCCAGCTATCTATCAAAGAGGATTTAGATCCCACATTTTACTTTCCTGTATGCTGCTTTTCATCAATATAAATCAGTCCAGGCCTTCCTACTCCCAATTTAAGTTCAAACTAGCACAAAATATCATGTCAAAGAAACGCAATTCCAATATGAGAGTGCTGATGGACTTTTTCATAAAGGTTTTCTTGGAGAAAGAATGCATTTGAAGCTGAGCTTTTCCTTATTACATCCCCTAAATTCTGACTCATTAAAACATTTGTTCTTCTTTGTTCCATCTACTCAGTTCTTAAAATTGTTGAACTCACATCTGTCACTCTGTACTTACTTACCTCTTTGTGCTATTCACTTTTCTAACTTTTCCTTTGTAAGGAAAGTGATTCTGCCTCTCTCCTTTAAGTATCACTCTCTGCCAATATAAACAGTAGATAAGCAGATAAGTATTGAAGATATCAAAATTGTAGGGGATAGAACTCTGAATATTTTATGATGAACACAGCAATAAATTTCAAACACAAGTTCATTATTATTTTCTGATGGTGAATATCAAAATAAAAATTTTCCTATACCATTGGAAAATAATAATGGGCAGGTGTTTGAAACACATTAATGCTTTCTTTATAAAGATTATGTTGAGCAGAAAACATTCGTTATTACTTGTCTGAAATGAATGACTTTTATGTTTGATTTGTGTTTCCACCATCATCAATTGTGCATCTTCTAATGATTTCATCTGTTTTCATCTTCTGTACAGTACAAGTCCTATTTCTAGTATCAGAGACTAAAAAATTTTAGAACGGTGTTTGGTTTACTGGTCTGGTCAGTGTACCCAAAGTTTGTATCTCTTTTTCCTGCTCTCATTTGCTCTTTTTTTTTTAATTCATTTTATTGATTTGTCACAATTGTGCATTAATTGATCCCTCCTCCTCCCTCCATATCCTCCCTCTGTATCCCCCCTTCAGTCACTCCTCCCATTTTTCTGCAAATTGTTGGTTGGTTAAGTTGATGTTCAGTGGTTGGTTGTTTGGCCTGTTGTTCTCTTCCGATATCTGGTAAATGTGTGTGGGGTTTTTTTGTTTGTTTGTTTTTTTGTTTTTTGTTTTTTGACCCCGGGGCTTTCCCACTTCACTAACATTTGCTAACTATCCTAATCTTTTGTGCTCTTCACCTCCCACGCCTTCTTCCCCCTCCTCCTCTCTCTCTCCATGGTTCAGTCCCATTGGTTGTTTTCACTTTTTCTTATTTGTTTGTTTGTTTTTCCCTATATCCATTATATAAATGAGACCATCCTGTACTTCTCTTTTTCTTTTTGACTTATTTCTGCTAATATGAGTCTTTCTAGTTCCATCCAGGTTGCTGCAAATACATGTGTTTGTCCTCCTTGATGGATGCGTAGTATTCCATCGTGTATATGTACCACATTTTTTTAGCCAATCATCTGTTTGGGGGCATTTGGTTTGTTTCCAATTCTTTGCATCTGTAAACAAGGCTGCAATGAACATGCGCGTACATGTGTCCTTTTGAATTAATGTCTCCATGTCCTCTGGGTAGACTCCTAGTAGCAGGATTGCTGGGTCGAATGGTAAGTCCACTTTCAATTGTTTGAGGGTCCTCCACACAGTCTTCCATAGTGGCTGGACCAGTTTGCACTCCCACCAGCAGTGTAAGAGAGTTCCTTTTTCTCCACATCCGCACCAACATTTGTTGTTGTCTGTTTTATTTATGTGGGCCATTCTTACTGGTGTAAGATGGTATCTCAGCGTGGTTTTAATTTGCATTTCCCTGATTTTTAGTGAAGTGGAGCATTTTTTCATATGTCTATTATCATTTGCTCTTTATCTCATTTTCTTCTTCCATTCAAAACCAAAATGCAATCTGGCTAAATACACATTTGCTATCTTAACCAACTTTAACTGTACAGCTCAGTGGTGTTAAGGACACAGCTCCGCAGTCAATCCTCAGACCTATTCTCTTGCAGAGTTGGAAATCCATACGCATTAAACAGTTCCCCTTTCTCCCATGCCTGTAACTCCTGGAAACCACCATTCTACTTTATTAATTTAAATTTGACTACTTCAGTTAAATATTATAAAAGTAATCAGGTAGATTTTTTTTTTGTGGCTGTCTTATTTACATTTACAATGTTTCAAGATTCATTCATTCATATAAAGTATGTCAGAATTCCCTTCCTTTTAAGGCTTAATAGTAACTCATTCTAATCAAATGTCATGCTTTGTTCATTTATCCATTAATGGACATATGGGTTATATCCACATTTTCAATACTGTGATTAATGTGGCTATAAGCATGGATGTCACATATCTCCATGATATCACCATATATATATGAATATATTATCTATGTGTATATATATATATATATATATATATATGTGTGTGTGTGTGTGTGTCTATATGTATGTATATTCAAAAGAACTGGAAGTCGTATCATGGAGATATGTGTATATCCATGCTTATAGGCACATTTATATATATATATGTAAAGAGAGTGAGTAGTATTGAATAATATAATTCAATTTTTAATATTCTGAGAAATCACCACACTATATTCCACAGTGACTACACTATTTTTTAAATTATGTTTAATTATATATTGTTATCTACCCCATGGTTCTCCCACCACCTTGTCACCTCTGAATCCTCATGTTAATCTTTTGTGCCCATTCCACAATCAATTTTACCCACTCCTCCTCTCTTGCTTATGACTACACTATTTTAAGTTTCATCAGCTGTTCACAGCAGTCTAACATCTTCACATCCTCATCAATACTTCTTTTTTAAAATATTTTTACTGATTTGCACATACACATATATACATATATATTTCATAATTGTCTACCCCAAGGTTCTCTCATCACCTTCTCACCCATGAATCACCTTAGTCTCTTGTGCCCTTCCCTCCCCTAATTTTGCCCTTCTCCCCCACTTGCTCTATGCTTTTGCTCTGTTGGCAGTTTTACCTTTTCCTTGTCCATTTGTTTGGTTATCCTATATCCCTTATATAAGTGAGACGTTTCCTTTCTTTCTTTCTTTCTGTCTTTCTATCTATCTTTCTTTCTGTCTTTTTTTCTTTCTCTCTGTCTCTTTCTTTCTAGTAGTCAATGTATTGTGTGTGAAACTGCGAATCCATGTGTAGCATTTCATTGTGATTTAAGCATACATTTCTCTAATGATCAGAGATGTTGAGCTGATCAGCTGGAGATTAGACCATATTTTTATTTCTATGTTTTTGTTCATAAAGAAGACAGTAAAAGAAAAGCCTTTATTAGGTCCCACCTAGTCCTAAGATTGCATACGTACATTCTCTAATTTTTATTTCATATTCATTAAATACTTGTTTTATAATAAAAAGAATCTTTCAGATCATTTTGACTCATTTCTGTTCCTCTGAGTCAGTTAAATATCCCATTTAATATTTAATTCTTCAACATGCTGTTCGTGAAGTACAGTTGAAATTAATGGAAATTTTTGATGTTTTTTTAAGAAGTTTTTACAATAAGCATTTCCTATCTGAAGCTCTAGAATCATTCCTCATGGGGTGTTATTAATGTATTACTAATAAGGAAAGCCATTTGTAAATTATTACACATGATTATTCTTTGTCACATCCATAAATTATATATCAGGTTCTCCTAGTGGAGTGTATTAAACTGGTCAAAGCAACAGGAGGCAACAGCTTTAGCATCTTTTGAAACAATAATTAATTTTCAAAATGCCAAGACCAATTGGCAAAAGTTAATATTACCCTAGAGCACAATCATGGCCTAGATGCCATAGAGACAAGTTGTCTAGTGTTGCCTATAAATGGATTCTCTGAAAACCTAATTTGAAATTACTGTCTTTAATTATACTGATGATATAAATAACTTTGATAAAATTAGTGCAGCTGGCCTTCTGTTTGTTTTTCGCATTTGAATGCAACGTACAATGTAATCATCTGAAATAAACATCCATTATAAAGAATGCTTCATTTCAAAAAACATATTATTCTCCTCATCCAGTCAATTGTTATTTTACCCTCCCCAACTGCATTTCAATCTTGCACCTATTAAAGGGATGAACAAATTACCAAACTCTCATAATGTACCAACTAGCAAATTAAAACAATTCATTGTTGCTCAATAGGGCCATGCATTTAAAGATTTTAATTCATTTCAATCCTCTGTTACCACATTTTCTTTTGAAACAATTAAGCTAGACATTGCTAGCTTAAAATTTGTAGAAAGACATACCTTTATCTACACAATATAGTGTGTCATTTCCTAAGTAGAAATCCATATCTTCAAAAGAAAATACATGCCTTCAGAAGATGCAGTTCTCATTTGATATATCTTTTAACTTCAAAGTCCGAGGACAGGCAGGGTCTTGAGTGTCATGTAAAACTTTGTCCTCAGTTCACTTATTTTGTTACAGAGCAGAACTGCTCCTCTATAGACAACAGTGGAGCTTTTTTTCCTAGTTCACTGTGATGTGATTGTCATCTTGATCTAGACCACAATCAGGACAGGATTGACAAAGGTCAATTCAACTCAATCCCAACAATTACAAAATTCAATTCAACTCGATTCAATTATTACCAAGCTCAATTCAATTCCATTGTTCTTTATTAGTTACCTGTTACATGCACAACACTGTGAAGAGTTCCGAAATGAATAAGACATGGCCTCTTTTCTCCATCTGGTACAGAAGCATAAAAGAAAATTAACTGTAGAACACTATGGCAGTTTGGAAATGCTTAGACAAGAACTTGATGATAAAATAAATGCAAGAGCAGCGGTGACACCATATGAGAAGTTTGAAAGGGCTCTTGGAGTTCAAAGGAAGATGGTTGTGTTCAACGTGGGGGGAAATTAACTGGGACTTGAGAAAAATTTTGAGCTTTTTCTTTTGCTATTTATAGAACAAAAAGCATGGCAATAAAAATATAAATCATATTTGATAAGAGCAAAAAAGCTAGGTTATGCTGAAAATGAAGAATTATAAATAATAGTTAAATGTAATATCAGAAAACTCAGTGGAATCTAAAATTCAAAAGGTCTAAATTCCAAAGCCAGTCTCTTGTGTTTATTAGGTAGTGAGATACCATTAAAACCTTTTGATAAAACAAAGGTATGATTAGTGTGCATCTTAAGAAGACAATTCTCAAAGCTCTGTGGAATACAGGTCAACATGGAGATGAACAGGAGGCAGTAAAAACTGTGGTAACATTTTCCTTTCTCAAGACAATGTTCTACATGAGGATTGAGATGTAGAACTAACTTCCTTGCAGTGGAACTTAGAATTGGGCACCAGATCTAGAATTAGAGAACACAGGTGATGAGTAATATAAACTGCAGCAGCATTAGAGATAATCCAGGCTGGCAGGTGTAGTAGCCAACCCACTTGTGTACAGCAATGCTGAGTAAAGGTTATACACTGCTGATACAGCCCACCATAAGTCTTCAGTGTTTCACCAGTGCAGAACCTGGAGCCAAGACTAGTAGGGGTAGTTTGCTTGAAAGTGTTCCCTTGGCAGTAACATTTTTTAATGTTCTGTATTATTTATTAGTAGATCAGTTTCCTATTATAGATCATACATTTGCTCAGATCTGTGAGATTATACAATATATATTATAGCAATATGTCTGTTTCAGCATTTTTTCTTTTTCTTTTTTTTTTTTTTTTTTTTTTGAGACTAGGTCTCGCTATTTTTGCCTGTGGAACCGCAGGCTCATGTTGCTTGGGGTCCACAGACTCAAGCAGTCCCCATCCTCAGCTTCCCAGGTAGCCGGGATTCCACGTGCATCACCACGCCCAGCTACTTTCTTTGGGGGGGGGGGTGACTAGGTCTCACTATGTTGCCCTGGATGGGACTCAAACTGTGATCCCTGGTCCTGGCTGCAGCTTCCTAGGCTGCAGTTTATAGGCACGTGCCACCATGCCAGGCCCTATTTCAGCACTTTTGCTATACAGCTTTAAGTAAATGGTTTTGGCACATCATTAAACAGTCATAGATGTTCATCATGATATTCAACATATTCATATTCATAATATCATCAGTGATTTGACAACCTTTGGGACCTGCCTGGCTTTTTTCACCAAGAGAACAAGTAGTGAACTTCCACATAACCTTTACTCAGCACTGCTGTACAAAGCTCCTACTAATCTCAGATGTGTGTGGAATAAGCAGCACACACTCTAATGAAACTTACTGCTTAGAGTGCAGAAATGCTTATCTATTTTTCTTAAAAATGGCTATTTAAATGTTTAGTGGATACAAAGCTGAAGTTTATCTAAATAAAATTACTTGAAATAAGTGAGTTTAATACAAATGCTGCTAGTGATAGTCATACATGAACTTGTGCTCAAAGAGTTTAAAAATATACAGTGTTCAGAAGAAAGACTTAAAAAGATATGTCATGGTGCGCAGATGTTAATCATCCTATAAGATCTATTCCTTCCCTCTTAGCATGCTGCTCCTCTACTTAGAATATCTTTAATCTCCTTCTTAATAACTGTTTCTTGCCCCTTTTTTTCAACAATGTAAAAATGTTTACTTTGCAGTCTCTGTCAAATGTTTCCATAAATAAACTACTATACACCATCCCAAAATTCAGTTTCTGTGACAACAGCTATATATGATCACGTGCACAGATTTCAGGTCACTTGTGAGTGATTAATCAAGTTTGACTTTAGTGGTTAGCTCTTCTTTTCACTGCATCCAGCTGTGCAGGACTGTACCTACTTGCCTATTAAGGTGACTGACGCGTTACTTCCTATATTAGTTTTCTACAACTACTGTAACAAATCACCACAAATGTGTTGTCTTAAAACAACAGAAATATGGTTTCTGAAGGTCAAAAATCAAACATGGTCTCACAGCTCTAAATTCAAGACGTCAGCAGGGCTGGAGGAACCTAGAAGAAAACCTATCGTTAAGCTTTTTTCTGCTGCTAAAGGCCACCTGCAGTGTTTGGTACAGGATCTGCTCTCTCCTTCTTGAAGCTGGAAGTATATCATCTTCCTCTACATTCTGCACCTGTCCTTACATTTCCAGCTTTCCCTTCTTTTTATCAGGATCCAAATGATTATACTTGACCAAGAAAGATAATCTGCTGACTTCACATCCTCAGCATTGTCATATCTGCAACATTTCCTTTGCTATCAGAACCACAGTACATCTTTGGAGTAGAAGTTGAGGGGGAAGTTGGTGATCCTAACTTGACTTCTCTTGAAAGTTTTTCTGACCTCATAAGTCAGATTTAGTTTATCCCTTTCTGGAGCTAAGTAGATCTCTATTATAGAATTTTTTTAAACCACTTTAAATTTGGGTTTTAATCTTTACTGTTTGATGTTGGAAAAACTGAGACTTAGTTTATCCCTTTCTGGATCTAAGTATACCTCTATTACAGAATTTTTTTTGACCACTTTAAATTTGGGGTTTAACCTTTACTGTTTGTTGTTGGAAAAACGGACTATTCCATCTGTATGGTCACACTGACTTGAATCCAAACCCAACACTCTTTCTTTCTTCCTGTGAAAAGGAGAAGCTGCAATGCTAGGTGGATGGAGAACAGGGCAGAATCAGATTCCTCTTCTAGAACTTCACTCTAGAATCTGCTAATAAGAAGCAAACCAATTCCTCATTTTTCTCCTCTGAAATATGTAAATATCTATAATATTTTATGCATACATTTTTGTGTATATTAATGAATTAACATATGAACAATATATCATATGCTACTCAGTCACAACTGTTAGTTATTATTTCCCATTTAAAGTTATTAAAGGAAAAAGAGATTGTATATAAAGCCATAGCACAATAACTGACATACAGTAAATTTATCATCATCTGTGTTAAGTATAAGTTAATGAAGTCAGATAGAATTAAGAAAATGCTACATTTCAAAAGTAGGAGTTTAGTAAAATGTACTAACTTTGTGCAAATTTTTTGTCTTTGAATTATTTCAAGCTCTCAGACTCATAATCACAGGTTAAAAGATACTGAAGAACATGTTGTGATAGGTAGATTTTTTCATTTCAATGATGAAATAATCATAGTAATAAGTGTGGACTTTAAACATTTCAAAATGCTTTCATATTTATTATTTCTTGATATGACTTACTATTAACACTAGGCAGTATCTAGTAATTTAATGGCTATTCAATTACTTATACTTACCAGATTATTATCATTCATGCACATAATGGGTTTTAAGTCCTTTACATCATGGAGTCTTGAAATATTGCCCTCATGTTTCTGAGGCAAATTGAGCCATTCCACTCAAATATTTACAGTAAATAAAATAGAAACTTGTAGAATCATCTTCCCCTCTCATAAATGAAGCAACAGTGGTATAGTCTCTCAGCTGTATCAAGTTCCTCATAAGGCTCATTTTGCAAAACGAGTCCCATTTTGCAAAACTTCCTGTGTCCTGTGGCTGCATTACAAGCAACATGACAGGCCGCCACATTTGCTGTAATTTTTTAAATATGTGGAAAAAAAACAAGATATCGACCATGTATTATCTGAATCAAGATGCCAAATTATCTAACTTGTTTCTCCAGGCAAGCAGCCCAACAACAGGGTCAGCTCCCAGAAGTCAGTCAAAGCTGTCTGTCTGTCCATCCACTCAAGACATCTGCAGGTAAGTGTTCAACAAATGATCTTTCTCCACATTGTTTGAAGCCAATATTTTGTGCTCTTGTTTTATTATGAGACTTGTGGCTCTTGTTTCTGCTTTGCACTATTCATGGCCAATTATACTATCCTAATTTTTTTTCCATAGTGCATTTTCTCAGTTGATCTTAATTTACCAACTTCTGGTCTATGCTATAATTTTCATCTCTCTCTCTCTCTTTCTCTCTCTCTCTCTGTTTTTCCATGCGTTCTCTCCATTCCCATTTCCCATCATTGGCCTGCAGTTTTGTCTAGATCTTCCACAATGCATAACATGTCAGAGAATACATTTGAACAGTGTACCTCTGCATTGGTGCTGAAACTACCATGCTGGGAGGGAATCTGGTAAGAACTAAGTAAAACAGAGGCCTAGGAGGAGGAGAGGGGGTCTCAGAGAGATATAAGCATATAGAAGAACAAATACATGGGAGAAGAAATTACTTCCCCTCCAAATCTCAAGACCCAGATTGAGAGATCTTTGCACAGATTCTTCTGATTCATCTCCTGCACAGGAGACTCACTAGACTCAGGCAAAAAGAAGAGTCCAAGTTCAATTCTGCCTGTCATGAAGATGGAGGAAAAATAATAATCATCCTTATGGAACCTTGCTGGATCTTCCACTACTGACAGAACTGAGCTGATTGATTTGTGATCCACAGGTAAAGAGCAGCAAGAAGTGATTGAATGTGAGAATGTCTCCATCAGGCACCTCAGAAGAAAAAACACAAGGTATAAAGAATGTAGTCACTCCTTGCAGAAAGGTTCTTCTGAGATGATGAGATCCTCAAAGAGCTATAGAGAAAGCCAAGGTAGATATCACTTCTGAAGAGCTCCTCACCTCTTGCCTGGTCCCAGGCAAAATGAAACAATGAAGAAAATACTTTCAGAAACAGACTCCAGCATTGATATATTCGCATTAACAGATGGTGGCATGTTTGTGGATGATGCAGGGTTCCAGGTTAACTACTGTTTTCAGAAACCTCCTCCCACCTACAATGATGATTCTTTATATATAATATATATGTATGTGTGTGTGTATAATATAATTTTCACAGTGAAGTTTTATTCAACAATAAAAGACACAATTATGTCATTTGCAACAATGTGGGTGGAGCTAAAAGGAATTATACTAGTGGAAATAAGTCAAAAGGAAAAGGATAACTATGAAATGGTCTCATGCATAAGTGGCATACAAGGAAAACAAACAAAACAACAAGAAAAAGTGAGACTTTTTACAACAATGATTCCAATAACTTAAATGTATACAGGTCAGTCACTGTTGAGAAAAAAAATTGATGCCATCCAAATATGTTTCTTTCTGTTTTAAATTAGGTAGGTATTTGGTTCCTACAAAAAACTCTCTGTCTGTTGTCTGACTGAATATATGGTAATGAAAGGAGAAGAAGTGGTTAATGAGAAAAATAATGCAGAACTTTCCATAGATTTGAAAGCAATCTCAGAATAGAGTCAGATTGTCCTTGCCCTTTCTTTTAATTAAATGATTTGCTCTGGTAAGGGCACTGGATTGTCAAAACCTGTTGAGTTTTTGTACCTGTTCCAGATCAGACAAGAACAGTGAAGGAAATATGAATGAGAGAAACCATGTACCCTTCGGGGCAAAGTGGGTGAACTGCTAGCACCTTGACCACAAAATGTTCAAGGCCTGAGTTTTTTAAGGTCAGATTTTTGTATCAGAAAAACATCCTTTTATATCAGCTGCAGTCTCCAAAGAAGGAGACCACACAGACTTCCACACGAAAAGACTTCAACATGCAGACATTGCAATACTACACATTTCTTGCATTTTCAAAATACCTTAATGTTAAAAAAGAATCATAGGAATATCCATGCTAGTGTGTGCAGATGAAACCATTTTAAACAAAACAAAACAAACAATTTTAAATGTTCGTATTATGCTTAACTAGTTAGGTTGGTTAGATTCTGTTTCGGAACAAGTGAATCTTGTCAATTTTTTGTTGCTTGGATTTGTTTTTATGAAAGTAGAAGTTAGTTTATTAAGCCTGCATGTTTCATATGAAGGATGTGATCCAGAGAATGCTATGTCCATTCAGGGTGGGACAAAAAGGAGATTTAACATCTGAATGTAAATAATATTAAAAGTTTGTTTTTCCAAAAGTTTTATAGATAGTCATTCATAAAGTCCTCATTCACTTATTCACTCAAGCATGTATTATGCATCAGGCTTTCTTCAAGGCACTCAAAATTTTATAGTGATTAAGATTTGTATAGTCTTTGACATCTTCAAGTTTGCAGCCTAATGGGAAATACAGACTCAGAAGAAACTCACCAGTAACAGATAATTGCAATCATGTTAAGGAATATGGGAGTAGATAACCAGAAAGCCTTAGCAATTCTGGGGTATCAGAGAAGAATCCTGCTAAGCAAATGATAAACCAAATTCCTGTCAGAGAATGACAGGAATTAATCAAAGAATGGATCAGGGAAAGCCATTCACCTAGAGGTGCCATTGCAGTCAGCAGGGGGAAGGGAGATGCTCAGTCATCCAGGGAACTGAAAGCCAGCTGTTGCGGCTCAGGCGCGGTGAGTGAGAAGGATGCATGGTGGAGATAGAGAGAGGCTGTGAAAGAAACGCTAAGAGATTTGAAATACAAGTAATTTGTATGAATATATTTTTTATAATCTTGTTACTCTGATTTCAGTGTAACTTTGCTGAAATGTTTGGGCAGAGATTGATGAAAACTAACTCCCCACTTCCAATTATCTGCTGTTACCAACAGACCTACTTACAACACAATTCAGGGCAAGATAGTCAGAGGTGATGTTTGCAGACTTAATGGTAATTGGGTAAAAAGATGCTTACAATTAAATTCATTGAAAATGGTTTATCTAACTTTTTAAAACCACCACCTCTCTGGAGGAAAATAGTCGAAGACAGGAAATTTAACTTAAGCTTCTATTAAAGTGAGATCAATGAGTTATAGTCACTATTTCCTTCTGTGACTTATTCAAAATATACTTACTAACCTATTGTGTGGGCATTCAGATGTCCACATGCTGAAAACTGAGGATAAAGAGTGAGAGTGATGAGTGTGAATTCTTCCCTTAACTGGCCTGTTAAATAGTGTAAAAATTTTCCCATATGCTTGAAAAGATAAAAGTTCAAGGAGGAATTTAAAAGGGGGAGTTCAACAGAATCTTGAAGAAAAAAAAAGTTGCTAATGACTGGGACAATCAGAAACCCTTTAAGAAGAGGTGGGACTAAGACTGAAAGAAAAAAAAAAAATATATATATATATATATTAATTAGCAGAGGTGCACAGATGGTGTTCCAGGTGCTTGAGTTAGGGGAAATGCCATAAGTCTAAACAGGGGTGAAGGGATGACATTGTACAGTCAAAATTTTGTGTGAATTTGCTACGACTATGTTGGAAAACTTTCACAGATAGATATAAACTATATTTTTTTTAAAGCATAGTAAAAAAAAAAAAAACATAGATTTTATACCAAGGTGTTCAATTTTGTTCTGTTCATTCTTTTTTTCTAAACCCTTCTTCAACCAGGGAAGCTTCATGGTTATCTCTCTTATAAACCACAGTTCTCTAGAATATTCCTTTAAGAAATATAAAAGATTCCAATACAAATCATAATAATACAGAACAACCTTTGCTAAATTAAATAAGCTTGGTGAAGAGTGGTAACTAGAGCTATCTCATGTCTCTGAGGGTTGCTGGGAAGGAAACTAGATTTACAAGAACAAGTTGTGATAGGGTGGAAGCATTGAGGTTAGTGGGACTAGGATATAATGGGTAAAGACAAGGAGAGACAAATAGGGTTCTGACAGCACACAGGTGAACAGGAGTGATCTGTGCTTGAAACTGATGAATGCATAAGACAAAAGGATCAAGGATAACACCAAGCATTAGAATCAAAAAGAGAGTAAATGCTCTTGTTACTGCCAAAGTTAGAAGAGGTCACAAGCAAGTTGATTTTGAGAAAAAATATTCAATTACAGGTATTTCAATTGCAGATGCTATGTCAGAGTCAGCTGACCAGCAGATGATATGAGACATTCATTGAAACTTAGGAGAGCAGTCAGGGCTGGGTCTGAATAATTCTGCAATCAGTCAGGAGCTAGTAAACAGTTATGTGTGTACAATTGTCATTAACATGATATCAAAGATATTAAAAATGGAAAATCTTCTCAAGGCCGGTGAGGACATATATGTCTATGCATCCTTCCAGGCAACCTGTTGCCTAGAAAGTGAATTAAATCACAAAATGAAAGCATTTGTACAAGAAAAATCTGCAGGTGGGCACAGCCCTGGCACTAGGGTCTCTGTTTAAGGTAGAGAGATGCCCTGTGAGAGAAGTAGCCTGTGAACATGCTTTCCTTCTGCTTGAGAAATGCACAGACAGACAAGCCTGAGCCGCAACCACAAAGCAGAAGGAACTCCTGAGCTCTTCCTCCTTTTCTGTTCCTTACATTTATTCCCCATGTGGTCTCTCTACCCTTTCTCACCCTTGACATAGTCTTGATTAAGGCTTCTCTATTAGACATTTACAATGTAAAGGTAATTTAAGTCATCCTACTATTGACTGGCTTGTACAAAGTGGAATAGGGATTTGCCTTTCTTATTACACCCCTGAAAAACATAAATCAGGTCATGTTAGCTCATTCCCAAAACCTTTCAATGACCTTTTAATTGCTTTCAGTGGAAAGATCCAAAATAAATTTAAGTGATTTCCAAATGCCTGCAAGATCTATCAGTCTGTTCCTCCAACTTCAATAACACCCACCAACAGTGAATAGATGACCTGTTCATGCTGGTCTATTTTCAGTTCCTTGAAAATGTCTTGGTCTGTTCCCATCAGGACCAAGAATGCCAGACTAGAGTCTTTCTGGTTTTGCCATCATTTTTAGGGAATTTTTTGTGATTTCCTACAAACACTCAAACTGCAGGAGTCAATTTCATAGCATAATCTTATTTTTCTCCTTAGATATTGCTTTAATTGCATTACATTACATTATATCATTATAGCTGTTTCAGGTATGAATGTTTCAGGTATGAATCATTAAAAATCAACACATATATTGCTGCTTCAAGTTTATCACTAAAAGCACAATTCTATTCTATATCATACAGTTAACCTCCTTTGCCTGATATACCCTTCTCCTGCCTGCTTGCCCCACAGTAACCACTAACTTGGTCTTGTAGTTTAAAAGTTTATTTTTGTTTCATTTAGTTAATCCATGTGTTCATTTTATTTTTACACCACATACGAGTGAAATATGTCTTTCTAAAATTAAGCATAATATACTTTAGGCTCATTCATGTCATTGCAAATGGCAAGATTTCATTAATGTTCTGTTGTATAGATATAGATGTATATGTACACATGCCCCCCTCATCTTCTTTAATCATCAATCAGTAGGCACTTGACTTGTTTCCAACTCTTGACTATTATAATTAATACATAGCACAATTTTCACTGTGAGTATATTTTTGTGAGTGGCTGTATTGGATTTGATTACTGCAGTATCCAGCTGTATGGATAGTGCCTGGAAGATAGTACATATTCAAAACATGGTGTTTGAATTAATAAATTTATGAAGAATGTATTGTGCTACATTCACAAGTCACTTTACTGCATGAAATCATAACACTCAATGGTAGATCTTCTCACTGATGTGGACCAAACAAATAAAGAATACCTTACACCAGCAGCTCTCAAACATAAGTGAATGTTAGCACCTAAGGGAGAGCTTATTAACACATAGATGACTGAATCCACCTCCAGAGTTTCTGATTATCTTACCTGGAGGTGAGCCTATGAATTTGTTTTTCTAAAATGTTCCCATTTTAGGAATTCTAAATGGTCCCATTGCTGATACAGAAATGTTAATTTGAGGAACATAAGTGCTGGTGCTACAAATTCTTCTTGTGCTCTAAATAGAAAGAGAAAGGAGAAAAAGAAATTGAAAGGATGAGTTTGAGGATCATAATTATAGTTCTATATCATATTGACTCAAATGCTGGCACAAAGACTAGATTTCCCCATAATTACATTGGCATGGCATCAGTGAGGGTCATCTCTCTAAAAGCATAGTTTGACAAATTCCCAACTTTACCAGAAACTCAAATGTTGTGCTTTAGCTATTGTTTCCTTCAAAACCACTTCCTCATCCCAGCTAACCCCTATTTTTCAGTGATTTTACAAATCCTCTCAAATTCCAGATTTTGTTCATTTTTTCTGCACTGGTTATAGCCACTCTCCAATCAAGTCCTCTTGTTTCTTTATCTGCCTATTGCTTCTGATCTGTTCTTTCTTTCTCACTGTCAGTTTCTCATTTAGGTTCTTCCTGTGTTTACATTCTCCACAGTTACTCTAAACCTAGCACATATTTTAATGGGGATTCTTTCTACCAGGATAAAAATTATTGAAATCAATTTAAGTAGTACAAGCAATAAAGGAATGTATTAGGCACAGTAAAAGAACTGCAAAATGTAAAAAACCAAAATAGCATCAGGGACTCCCAGAGATTCAAAACCTGTGGTCTCTCACTCTTTCTCCCTATCTCCATGTGTTCTTACTTTCTCTGACTACAGATAATTTTTCTCTATGTAACAGAGGTAAGAGACAGTGTGGAAAGAGATATCTTTAGGTTTACACTTACCAGCAAAGAGAACAAAGTGTTCTTTTCAAACACTTATACTTGAAATCCCAGGGACAGAATATAATTAGCCTGCTTTAGGTCATATACTTACACAAATCACTGTCACCAGGGGTATGTGACACTATGCCTGAAATAAGTCCTTGGAAGAAAAGGTTGGATTTAAAATGTGATTATTGGCAATCTGTCCAAAACCTTATGAACTGGGAAAGAGGACATTTCAACAGCAAAACAAGTAACACCAGCTTTAGAAGTGGGAAAAGAATTGTGAACAAAAAAAAAGGAGAAAAAATAAAACAACTCCCATCAAATGTAGTTCTATCCCTTCTGAATGTCTTCCTCCTCCTCAAAATGCTGATATTTATATATACTTCTATATACTTTACCCTCTCCCATAAAGATTTCCAAAACTTTATCTTTCCACAGTGATCTTTTCTGGATTCCCTCTAATTTTTGTAGTCAAGATCACTTATTTATATTCAGTTATTCTTGAAATGTTTTATGTAAGTTAGTTCTCTTTTCCCAGTGAAATAAGTTCCTTCAAAACAGGTATCTTATCTCACACCTATGTTTGTGCTTTTCAGATTTCTTAGAATAGTCCTGGCATTTAGCAACCTCTTAAGCAGAAGTTTTGAAATAGCTTTGTGATGTATATATGCAAAGAGTAGAGACCTGACAAAATCATGAGGAAAACAGTGAGAATTGGGTGGTAAAACACAAAACAAATAAGGAACATTAAATCCATCAACAATCTCTTTGGTGAACTCACACATAAAGAAATGATAACTTCTAGTAATGCTTTAGGCTGGCTTGGATGGGGAGTTTGAGTTTATAACATATTGCCATGTTGTAATTTCATTATGATTATTCTTATTTTTTCATTAAAAGTTTGAGAAGAAATTAGATGAGAATATGGTGAACATATTTTGAACTGTTTTATTAATACAAGTTGTAGTAACTTCAAACTGAATATAGAAAAATAGGATGAGAAAGATTCCTCAAACTCAAAACTGCCATAACAGAGATGGTTTTTTAAAAACAGGATCAGACTTTTCAATAAAGAACTATCATTTTTTGCTGGCATAAATGTGTAGAGAAAGGAACACTTTTACACTCCTGGTAGAAATGCAAAGTGGTCCTGAAATAGGGTAACAAAACAAGCAAAACAGGGTACTTAATTAAACTTACAAAGAACATTTGACCCATTAAGCCCAGGTACTCCTTAGGTTCATCCCAACCTACATGAGCAGTAGCAAGGCCACATTAACCACATTAACCTTAAGAGGAGGCAAAAACAAATTTACTTATTAAAAGACAAGATAGACAAGAGTCACTGAGGGGTACAAGGTACCCTTTTGATTATGTTACCAACAAGTTCATTCTCTAGTCCAAAATCTGCACATGGCTCCTAAACCACATATGTCCACAAAATGGTGGCTGCCTCACCTTCAAGTGCATGAAGAAACCAAGATGGCACCAGCACTCCTTCTTCTAAAAGCACAGTTATTCACTTCAAGTAGAATGAAACCAAGATGGCATCGTTCCTTCTTCTTCAAAAGTGGGAGATTCAAATCCAATGAAGAAACTTAATGAATTCAATTCTCCTTCAAAAAGGCACATTTCTGGCATTCTTCCAGCTTCCAACTCTAAAGTGGCCTAACCAGCAAGACTCATTTGATAGAACAGAAGCAACCATTCAGACTTTCCATGATGAAAACAACACAGGAAATTTTCTTCAGTTCTCCAATTCCCAAGCTACGCAGTTTCAAAGTTAAACCAAGTTTTCAAGTACCAAGTTTCCAAGTCCTCTTGCACAAGTCACAAGTTTTTCTAACATGTTTCCCCGGGCTCCTCACCAGCCTGGGCTAGGAATGGAAGCCCATAAGTGTGGCTTCCTTCCCTGCCCTCCTGCTGCACATGGCAGCAGCAGCTCTGAGGCCTCCAGCCTCCCTGCTGCTCCTCTGGTCTCTCTTCTGCATGCCTTTCTTTAAAAAAATAATAATAATTTATTTATATATACATATATTTCACATCATTTTAATCTCCAGGAGTCACCCATCACCTCCCCTCCCTGACTGCTTCAGCTGGAGCAGTGCATGCCTTTCTCCCCCTCTCTCTCTCCCTCTCTCTCTCTCTCTCTCTCCTCCTCCTCCTCCTCCTCCTCCTTAATCCCCTCACACTCTTGTGAAAAGGCTTAACTTCCCTTCTCCACATCTCCACCACCAGGGCACAACAGCTGCCATTCTAATGCAGCACCACCATTTTGGTGGGGCACGCCCCCCCCAATTTCACCACAGCACCCCTATCAGCCCAGCCTCTATGGAAAGCTGTGTGGTGAACCCTTAAACACTGAAAATAGAATTACCATTCAATCCAGCAATCCCACTTCTAGGAATATACCCAAAAGATACAAAAACACTGGTTCAAAAGGACGCCTGTACACAAATGTTTATTGCAGCATTGTTTACAATAACCAGGATATGGAGACAACCTAATTGCCTCAAAATAGATGGACAAATCTGAAAGTTGTAGTATATGTATACAATGGAATATTATTCATCAGTCAAAAAGGATGGACTTATGTCATTTGCAGCAACATGGATGGAGCTAGAAGGAATCATGTTAGTGAAAATAAGCCATAAAGAAAAAGAGAAATGCTGGGTGGTCTCATTTATATGAGAGATATAGGGAAAACAAACAAACAGACAAGAAAATTTTAAAACTAACTGCCAGCAGAACTGAAGCATAGAACAGGAGAGGGGGAAGGGTATAATCAGGGGAGAGAAGGGCACAAGAGATCAAGATGATGGTTCATGGGTGAAAGGTGCTGGGAGAGCCTCACAGCAGACAACAATGTAAAAAAATAATGTAGTACATATATATATATATACATATATATGTGGAATCAATTTACTAAAAAAATTTTTTTAAGAGCTATCATTTGTAAGATTGACATTTTAGATACTTTTTTAATAATAGTACTAAGAATCTTAAAGATTTTTGTTAAAAAATGTGTCCTTTTTACCCCATATCTGTGTACGCATTTCTTCATCATTCACATATTCAACAACTATTTTTTAGGAATTTGCTTTGTATCAAGGCAATGTCTTACAAACTGAAAAATACAATAATGTTCCCAATCCTTAGGAACACATATCTTAATTGATAAGACACATTACACATGTAAATATTTTTAAAAATCCATGAATGATGCTAAGGGGACTTAGAGCATCTAGTGGAACAAAGTAAATTTCTCTGAGGAACTTATAATTAAAGAGAAATACAAACGGAGAAGTAGGAGTAAGTCAAACAAAAAGAAAGGCTAACCTATTCCATGAAAAAGAATTTGGCCAATTTCAACAGCCAGAGAGGATTGAGATAGGATGTGAATGTTTCAATGTGGTCTAGCAGAGGAGGGGACTAAGCCAGCTTGGAGTTTCTTATCAATCACAATTAGGACTTTGGATTTTGTTGTGAAGTTTGGGCTTTGTTCTAATGACAAAGGAAAGTTTCTGGAACCATCCTAAGGTTAAAGAATGACACTATCACTTTTAGATTTTGGAATATTTCTCAGGTTGCTTTGCCTACAAAACATACTAGAGGGAGCAGTACTGAGGCCAAAGAAAATCAATCAGAAAATTATAGCTGTGACCCAGGGATGAAGTGAGAGTAGCTGAGGGAATAAAAATAAAATGGATAGATGTTTTTTAAGTATTTGAAAATAAAGGCTAGATGTATGTATGTATGTATGTATGTATGTATGTATGTATGTATGTATGTATGTTTATATATGTATATTTATATATGTATATATATTCTTAAATTTCTGATTTAAGAAAGAGGTATCTTGACTTTAGATGAAAATTAGGAAATCTTGAGCCTCTAAGTGCCAATTTTCAAGCTCTCCCATAGAAAATCTGTAAGCTGAGAAGACAAGAACATGAAGTACTCTGTGGAATGGCAGTATTTAATGACCCTGTAAAAGGAAATAAAGTAAAGTAACAGAAAGGACAAAGAGACAGGTCATACTCCAGGAATATGTGAAGGAAAGAGAAACTATAATAAGTAGGATGAAAGCTTATTTCAGGAACCAAAGCTAATAATAACATATTATTTCCTGAGACAGTTTCTTTTTCCTCCCAGTCTCTTGTAAGCATGTTCATTCTAATATTTAATTAGCATGCATCCTTGTTTTACCTAGATACAGTTAGTATCTAATTATCCTTAGATTTATATTCACTTGGCATTAGGTTCTGTTTTGTTTTGGGGTTTTTTTTATTTATTCTTTTCCTCTTCTCTATTATTTTTTCTATAATAGACAATTTTTCTATTTTCTGAAATAAGACAAGTATGCTAATGTAAAATTTTATTCCGTATGTAGGATCAGCTGTTAAGTTTTCAGTATTCAGATGGGAAAGATCACCTTAAGTGAATGACTGAGAAGCACCCATTTCCAAAGGAAACTCTTAAGGAAGTTCATAAATTTGTTCTCTTCATTATGCCTCTGCCTTTGTTTTGCTGAGTCTTGTATGTATTAATAGCATCTTTCTCCTAGTCATTTTAATAATCATTGAGTTGTTAGGAAATTCAGGTGTGAACATTGTTGCCAAAGATAAAGTACTTGAGATTTTACTTAACCAGTCTCAAGGTCTCACTTTCAACTCTTTCTCTCTACTTGGAGTGGTTAGACTTTAAAAGATAAAATGACTGACACTTCCATTATTTGATCAGAAATGAAAAATAAATGTGCATTGGAAATGTATGCATTACTAGTATGATGTTGTGCTTTAGAACTAATTTCTTTCCTTAAAATGAATAAGCTTACTCATTGCAGTCCTCAATAAAAATAAGATAAACACCATGCACCTTTATTTTCAGAGTAAGCATTCTCCAGCAAAGAATGAAAAATGTTTATAACACCACATTTTAATGTCATAAATGTTTGATATTATTTCACACAGTCTATCAGCATTTATATCAATAATTTGTGTTTTGAATGAACAAAAACAGTGTGTAAAGATGATAAATGTTTGTGTGTACACAGAGATAATGAAACTTGTGAGAAAAATAAGTTGAAAGGCCTATAGAAATGGTTATAGCTGTCAAAGACATGCCCTGGTCTTAACAGAGACATTTTACCTAGTTTTTCTGAATTTAGTAGTTAATCCTTTCAGAAATAGATGACAGTACCATAAATAATATTGATGATCTTCACTGGTAAATTATCTCACATGACCGAAACAATGCTATTTCCAAAAATCAAAGTGATCTGCTAGCCAAGTTAAAAATCAGGTGAAAGTAAATTTGAATATCAATCAGGATTTTTCAGCCTTAAAATGTCTGGCAAAAGTCAATGAAAGTATGAAGTTTCTTCAGACATACGTATGTATGTATTATAGAGATGTTTATACTATGCTACATTTATCTTTGGTTTTTTTTGTGATTCTTGAGTTTATTAAATACCAGTAACACTGAGATGTAAAATAGTGAATAAAGAATATCTTCTTAATAAGAACATCATGTGTTCAGAACTACAGTGATATTGAACAGTATGCTTTTTTAATGGACTTGTCTCTGTTCTGCAATGTATGTAATTCTTCTTTATCTCTAAAAAAAATAGAAAACTAAAACACTCTTCTCTCACTCATACAAATTCATATTTAAGTCATTACCCATGTATCAAATTCAAGTCCCCTATAAATCATGCAGACAGAAAAGGGACTCTATGAACTAATGAATATTAGGTACAGTTTTTATTGCTGCTATCATATATTTATATCTGAGAGTCTATTTATAGGTTAAAGATTCCCCCATGTTTAGCTATAATAGTTAGGGTCTCATCTTCTTTATGACTGCTATAGATTATTACACAATCATTTCAGCAATCATTGTTAGTATGGGTACATTGAAATATCAGTATCCAATTTAGTTCAGAAATTAAATTATCCCTGAATTAGCCATGGTAGTTTGTCTTCTGTTCATAGCACTCTGACAGTTGAGTTCAATGGCATGTTCTCTCTGAGAAGCAAGGGGGACTCTAGGAGTCAGGCAGTTCTCCTTCAGTCACATCCAGGTTTATGCAGACCTGAAGATAAAGCAGAAGTTCATGTCTTTGGGAGGTTTCTTGCTGATGGATTTCACTTTAGACATCATACTGAAAACTTTCTTCTTCCCCTCAGACTTATCTAAACAGTGATCAAATCCTCTTACTCTTGTTCAGTCTGGCCCTTCTGAGTCTCACCTCAACAAATGTTGATGTCTTCATTTAACAAATTTTTATGTCTTCATTTTAGAGATTCTTTGATCTTAGTCAGTTCATGATTCTTGGACCAAATTTAAAAAATGTTTTCCACACTATAAGGTAGTCTTAATTTAGTATATATACTAACCAGAAGGAAGAATAATAACTACAGTAGAATAGAAGTCAAATGCATTGATAAAATATCTTGTGTATCAAAGGAATTGGTTCCAATCAGATTTCAAAGCTTCAAAATTCCACCAGTTTAGGGACAGAAAGACCAGAGAGGTCACCTTATGATTGTTTCTCAATCTTGAACACATATTAGATTCGAGGTTGAAAAAGGTTAAAAAAAAAAGTTCTGGCTGGGTATGGTAGCTCATGCCTGTAAGCGGCAGCCTAGGAAGCTATGGACCAGGGCCAGGGATTGTGGTTAGAGTTCCGCAAGGAGCACGTAGCAAGACCTAGCTCAAAAAAATATAGCTGGGCGTGGTAGCACGTGCCTATAATGCCAGCTACCTGGGAATATTAGGCTGGGGATTGCTTGAGTCTGTGGTACCCTGGGCAATGTGAGCCTGCAGTTCCACAGAGAAAAATAGCAGGACCTAGTCTCAAAAAAAAAGTTCCGCCCCACCAGGATCCTTCTGGAAATGATGTCTCAGCATGGGTAAATTCACTCATTCATTCATTCATTCACTCATTCATTCATTTGCTTCTCAGATCATTTTAATGAGCAGTGAGGCCTTATGATCACTGATTTTTGGCCCAATGTCAAGTGAACAAATGGAAAAGAATGCAGCACATGTACTGTAAGGACCATACACTGGCCAGAGGCCCACCTGGCAGCATATCTGTCATCTAGACACTAAAATGGGGCCTGGGGTTTACCACTAGTGAGATTATTTCTTCTCAGCTTCTGAAACCATCTGCACAGTGGTGCTCAAACTTGACAGTTTATGGGTAGAAATAGAAGATGTAGTTATTTTTAACAGCTTTCCTCTTGAATTAAATCTCAAATAGTTTGCATTTCACTTTTAAACAACACTGTAGGACAGCCAGTACAAAGGCCTGACTGCCTGCCTCACAGAAAACTCTGGAGATCCCAACAGCCTAGACCATTGTGTTCCAGGAGCATAGGTTCTCACTCAGGGAAAGAGTACATCACTGCATGAAAAAGAGACCAGTGAACCAAGCATCAAGCAATGACTTACAGCAAGAGAGAAGTTGGAGTAACATAGGGGGAAGAGGGAGAGCGAGCATGGATGATGATATGGGGGGGCCATAAAGGGACTAATAACTCTACAAATATGAACAATGATGTATGAAATTTTTTTAATTCACATATAAAACAAACTGACACTGTAGGAGAAAAATCCCCTAAATCCATGTTTCTCAAAAACACAGTAGCATCAGAATAACCTGGGAAGTTGTAAACATGCAAAAAATTGGTCCCTAACCTAGACCACCTGAATCTGGAACTGTAGGAGAGGTCCCTGTCATCTAGGATCTAAATGATCCTTGATGAGATTCTGATACAGGTTAAAGTTTTGGAGGCACTGAAGTAGAAAGGCACAGGAGAAAACAAGCAGGTGTAACAGTGTGGGCTAATGCTGCAGTGGGTATGTACACAGTGCTATGGAGTATAAGGGAAAAAGTCTAATGCTAGTCTGTGCATGAGACACATCAATACACAAAACAAATTAAAGGAGATGATATGTGTTTCAGTTTGGCCATTTTCTGTTTTCTTTTAATATGTGTGTGTCTACATATGCATATATATGTGTAATGTATATGCATGTGTGTATGTTTACATGCATGTATAATTATACATACACAACAAACGAATAAAATAGGAAACAGAAAATCAGAATCCCTCAAAATAAGGATAGAAAAATACAAAATTCATAAAAATGCCAATGTGGAAATTTATCACAGATTTAATTTTCATAAATAGTTGCCAAAGCAAAGAGAGAAACAGAATTTATGGGGGAAAAAAGTAAACTTCAGATGAAACTTTTTGAGTAATGAAAATTAATGGAGCAGATTTGCTCCCTAGAGCCTAAAAATATGACAATTTAATAAGCAGGTGACATCTCTAGGTATCTGCAGGTGATAAACGTGTTCCATGGTTGACTACTGTCTTTGAGAACTGAGTATGGCCAGAGGACAAGATTAAGGTCTTATCATTAAACCAGGACATTATAAGATAAATTCTTAGAAAGATAGCATCTTCATTTCCAGTATTTCTGGGAAAAGGAATATTGAAGAGACAAACATCTATCATCACTGGACACTTCTTTTTTGATAAACAACTCAAGGTCAGTTTTTCTTATATAATGCTTAATTTCCCATGATGATATGTAATAATTTGCACATTCATGCTAGAGTGATTTTTAAAATGATGCTTGTTTTACATTGTTTCTTTTTCATTTTTGCATCAAAATATATTATCAAGAGTCTATTTATTTCAAAATAAATACAAAGCTATATCATAGAAGCCATCTAATAGTTTATCATTTCATGAACACTACAAACATGTCATTGATGAAGAAAAGTTTGAGACAAAATTATAAAATTATAGTAAATTTGCTCTGAAAGAGCTTCAAAAGAATAGAGGAGGAAAAAATTTGTTTCTTCTTTCTCATCACCACCAACCACTTTTCCAAATACTGAACTAGTATGACAAATCATAGTTAATATCACCCAGTTAGAAGATCACTTGTACTGATTTCCTATCTTGTTTTTGGATCATATCTTCCAACATTCCCTGGGAGATATCTTTTTATTTTTTTAATGTAACTAACATGACCACCTTTTAAAATTATATAGATATAGATTTCACATCTTTATATTCCCCGGGGTTTGCCCACCTGTCATCTCCCTGACCACTCCCAGCCATTCACCTCCCCCCCTCCCTGCCAGTTGTGTACTTTAGTGTGGTTATTAGCTTGTTTTGACTTTCCCTCCTGGTCTTTTGCTTTTATTATATTCCATATGTTAGTGGAACCATTTGGCTTCTATCTTTTTCTTTCTGACTTGTTTGTTCTAATATGATTTCTTCTAGATACATTCATGTTGTCTCAAATTCATCAAATTTGTCATTTTTAATTCATGAGTAATATTCCATTGTATATATATACCACATCTTCCGTATCTATTCATCTGTTATGGGACATTTGGATTGTTTCCATGTCCTTGCAATTATAAACAATGCAGCAATAAATATCTGAGTACAGGTGTCCTTTTGTGTAAGTACTGAGTTCTCCTTTGAGTAGATTCCCAGAAGAACAATTGCTACATAAAATGGTAGTACCATTTTCACTAGTTTGAGGGTCCTTCATACAGCTTTCCATAGTGTAGACCAGTTTACATTCTCACCAGCAGTATGAGCATCCATGCCAGCACTTGCTGTTGCCTGTTTTTTATGTTTGTTTTTTATATGAGTCATTCTTACTGTGTAAGGTGGTAATGCATTGTGGCTTTGATTTGCATTTCCCTGATTGCTAGTGATGCTGAGCATTTTTTCATGTACCAGTTGGCCATTTGTATTTTTTCTTTGGAGAAGTGTCTTTTTATTTCTTCTCCCCATTTTTTGACTGGGGCTCTTGTTTTGTTTTTGTTGAGTTGTGTGGGTTTGTTGTGAATCTTTATTATTAAACCATTATCACTCTTGTGGAGGGCAAATTTTTTTTCCCATTCGGTTGGGTTTCTTTTTGTTTTATTTATTGTCTCTGCTGTATAGGACTACTTTGGTGTAGTCCCAGCTGTTTGTGTTTTCCTTCTTTTTTTTTTTTTTTTGCCAGCTGTGAATGCATCCAGAAATGGATTTCTGAAGAGTAATTCATGGAGGGTTTTACCCAAGTTTTCCCCTATGTATTTTATGGTTTCAGGTTTTACATCCATATCTTTTATCCATTTTGAGATTTTTTTTTGTACATGTCTTGGTTCATTTTTTTTTTTTTTTTGCATGCCTTGGTCCAGTTTTCCCAGCACCATTTATTGAAGAGGCTGTCTTTGTTCCAATATAAGTTTTTCACTCTTTTGTCAAAGAGTAGTTGATTATGTATGTATGGTTTTATTTCAGGGCACTCAATTCTATTTTGGTTGGATTGTCTGTTTTGTAGCAATACCATGCTGTTTTAATTACTATAACTTTGTAGTATCATTTGAAGTCTGGAATAGTAATATCTCCTTTCTCTCTTTTTTTTGGTCAGGAGATATTTTGATATTCAAGGTCTTTTGTTATTCCATATTAATTTCAATAATTTTAGTCTTTTTTAAAGAATGTCATTGGAATTTTTATAGGGATTGTATTAAATCTGTAAATTGCTTTTGGTAGGATGGTCATTTTGATGATGTTAGTTCTTCCAATCCATGAGCAGGGAATATCTTTCCATTTCCTTATGTCTTCTTCTATCTCTTTTAGCAGTGTTTTAAAGTTTTTGTTATATAGTTCTTTCATTTTTTGGTAGGTTTATTCACAGGTATTTAATATTTTTTTGGTGCAGTGGTAAATGGGATGTTTTATTTAATTTCTTCTTTTTCTGCTTGACTTTTTTGTATATAGGAAAGCTACTGACTTCTGTGTGTTGACTTTCTAACTGGCTACCTTAATATTTCAAGTAGTTTTTCTGTGGATTTTTTTGGGTTCTCTACAAAGAAGATAGGTTTGATTCTTCTTTCCCTATTTGTATCTCTTTTATGTCTTTCTCTTGTCTTATTGCCCTACCTAGAACTTCCAGTACAATGTTAAAAACTAGTGGACAGAGTGGGCATCCTTGCCTGGTTCCAGATCTTAATTGAAATAATTTTAGTTTTTCCCCATTTAAGATGATGTTTGCTGTAGCTTTGTCATAGATGGATTTTATTATGTTGAAGTATGTTCCTTTTATCCCCAATTTTTCAATAGCTTTTATCATGACTGGGTGTTGAACTTTATCAAATGCTTTCTCTGTGTCTATTGATATGATCATATGATTTTTGGTTTTTTCTTGTTGACATGGTGGATTATGTTAATTTATTTTCAGATGTTGAACCATCCCTGTACCCTGGGATAAATCCCTGAGAGATAGCTTAGCCCAAATTATCTTCAGTACAAAAATAATGCTCACTGATATATTTGGCTTTTGTAAATGTTCATAAATTTGCAGTAGTGAGAGATTGTGTAGATGAATTTTACACATGTATCACATTGATAAACTGCAGCAAAATGGATGGTCTGCTTGTATTTGCAAACTTTTCATTCCCCATTTTTAATCAAATGTCATAAAGGGATGAAATACAGAAATCATCAAACCCTGCATCATTATGTTTCATTAAAATAATGTGAATGTTACTGTGATTTAAAATGTATATATTCTTAATCATATGTGTACGTGTATATATGTAAACTGTAATACTAAAGCTTTTATAATTAGACTCAAGTAAAATGGTATTTGTATGAAATCACAGTGAAAGTACAAGTAGTTTATATTCACCATATAATTCTTTAAAGATCATCCTCATAAATGTGCCATTCAAAAATTAAAATATTGTTTAAAAATAAAAGGTGATTTTTGCTGAGATTTCTAAGTATTAAATCCTGAATTTTTTCCTTTTTTTGTCTAAACCTTAAAAAAGATATATTCTCCATCAATATAAAAAAGCAAAAGGTTACTTTATATTGCATATCAGTTTTAATGTCCTCACTCATTTGCAAATAAAAGTAGCCACAGGGAACAAACTGGCAAAACAAAAATAATTCTTAGACTCTATGAATAATATACTGATTTCCAGAGGAGGAGTTGGGGAGGTGGGAATGGGGTTGTGGGACTAGAGCTTTGTGGCGTGTGAAATATGTTCACATATATAAGTGTGAAATTGTGCTCCTCAGATTGCAGAGTTTTTTCACACCAGCAGCAAATCATTCAAACTTTAAAAATAAATAAGATAAACTAAGCATTAATCAGTACAGTAATTGTCTCTTTATTTATCTTATATTTCATGCAAGATCATGCTTGAGTTTTTCACTTTTGAACTTGTGTTTTTCACCTTTGTGGTTTGTGTACAAAAAAGATGATGTTCTACTTTACTTTTCACTACAATTCATGTTGAAGTTACTCATTTTTAAATTTTTTTATGTTTTTGTCTTCAAATAAAGAGAGCTGCTTCAGAGGCCTAACAGAAAGGTAAGGTAGCCAAGGAGAGATATCCAAGATTACTGCATCTGGCATATATTATTGATGAAAGCCATATTGACTGTGGGGGAAAATAATACCAATCTGTCATTGAGCTTTCATTAATCAATGAGATGTCATTGATCATTTCATAATGAAAAGATCAAAAGATGGTAAAATATAACAAGACAAAAATGAAGCACAGCTGTTGAAAAGACTCAATGACCAAGAGTTAGTTTTGAGAAAGTTCAAAAATACCCACAAATCCAAGTGTTAAAGATGCTGTTACTGTTGAAGATACAACTTTGTACTAGCAAAGAACAGGGGAAATTCTTATCTTCTAAGAAACAAGAACAGAATTTCATATTCTTGGATGGAATATCTGTAGACATATATTTGCATATTGACATAGATCATAGATATATTCCATAGCAGACATGAAATAACATCTTATTTACTTAAATTTATATAACACAAGTTATTCCTGCATTGCTGTATGTTTGTTGGGTGAATGTAAGAGATAAACTCTTCATGATATTTTTATGTTTATCCGGTGAAATAAGATATTGAGATATAAAAAAACTTGCATTTAATTATCTTAGGGATTCAGTCTCATTCTTCAGTTCATCAATTATGTTACTCTTATTGATGCATTCTTTTTTTTTATTTTTCTACTCTTTGAATGCCTTTGTCATTTGAATTTGAATTCTTTGACATATAAGGCATTTCCTCTGTGTCATCATTATTGGGTTCTGAAGTTTGTTCTTTCCTTTGGTATTGTATTGTTTCCTAGAGGGCTTTAGTATTTGTGTTTTTCCTCCTTCCTGTGGTTTCTTTTCTGGATTATTCTACATATTGGGCCACTTTGGCTCTTGTTTGACTGGCATGTTTGTTGAAAGGCTTGTACCAGGTCCTTGATGATTCTTACTTGTACTTGAGCTACTTCATTTAATTCATGGCTAGAAGTTGGCTGTTGCAGTGGTTGGTGTTTTCATATAATCTGAGGAGGCAATGGGCTGGTGAGTTTGCTGATTGAACTCTTCTTCCACCTGTATGACTTTCCATCAGGTTATAGAGGCAATGATCCCTCTCTTGAGTTTTGCTGGGGATTGTTGGTCGTGGCTGATGTGCTGGAGCTTGAGGTATGCTAGCTTTCTCTTCTCATGGGGTATATTCCCTCTGGTGCCCTCCCTGCAGTATCTGATTGCTGTAGCACACAGCTCAGGGGTGCTGGAACACAGAAATGGCACCAGGGCCTGCAGTTACTAGCTCTGCCCTTACCAGGGATGCCAGGGGCCAACTCTGGTGACCCTTAGGTATCTAATGACTGCAGCACACAGCTCAGAGGGGCCAGGCCTGCAAAAATGGCTTAGGTTCTGTGCTTTTCTGTGCTTTTTCAGTTCTGACCAAAATGGCAAATGGGTGAGTTTGGACAGGAAAGGCATATGAAAGCAATTCACATTTATTTGTAAAAAGACACAAACCTTTAACATATTGTTCAAACATATAAATCTATTGAATTTATTATGAATTTGTTTCCTGAGACAGTGAAGGAAAAGTAAATGAAGCTGATATGGTACAAGTATTTTTAAATCTTTTCATTCTTTTAATTTCTTTTATTTGAGTGATTATTATAGTACTATGGAAATTACAAGTTAAACATAGAAAACTAATATTTTATTTTAAATGCACTTATATTTGAATTAATGCTGTATTTTGATATATTCCTTTCTGGTATTTTGTGCATATAAGAATTATGCATCTATAGACCTGTGCTTTATTTTCAACTGGGTCTCTTAATGACAATATAGAAAGTTCATAGACATAACTTTTGAAGAATGGAACAGGTCAGAAGAAATAGTTTGGTGTTGTTGCCTAGCTAAAAATTCTGTCCTGTCAAGAGTTTAAATAAAATAAAAGTTTTATAATTTTATTTTATAAGTTATTTAATTTGATTCCACCAATGACTGAGAAACAAATGATGGGGATAATCATATGGGATAGTGTTCATCCCTCTACACACTAGAAAAATGTGAATTAGAAAGAGAGGCAAGGAACCTCATTATTAATTATATATTTGTGGTCCTACTTCTATTTGGAAAAGTTTATAATTATTTGCTGACTTTGTTATTTTAAGTCTCCATCTATTTGGATAAGTTTATTTCAATTATCCTTATTCATCAAAATAGTTCAAATTTAAAATAGTATCTATGAAAAAGTGTGAAACTACTTCCTTCCACTTTTTAAAATGACTTCCCATGTAGTGCAAGTTAAAAATTAAATACTATGGTTTACAAGTGGTACCTGCGGTGATAAACAAATGCTCAGAGGTCTTATCTATAAATTAGTCTTGAGCATCTGTCCTGAGGACATGCTTTCATTGAAGTACTAAAGTCTTCTACTGTCATTCTCGCACAGCTCTTGCCCTGTCCTTTTCTCAAATTGATACCACATCCTGCCAACTTTATTTAGCAGTGTATGCATTCTCAGTTTCTTTTCTCATAACTATTACTGATTCTTATTACTATTGATTTTGCTATAAGTGTCTCTTATTTTTTTCTAATCTTTATTAAATAATAAAGTCAGATTAATCTTTCTTCTTAACTTAAATCCTATTAAACTGATGACTTCCCACTCCAACAGCTCTTTATTGTGTGCCTGTGTGTGTGTGTGTGTGTGTGTGTGTGTGTAAATGTTCACATTGCATAAAGAAAATGTATTTCAGGTTCTCTTTTATCTTATTTCTCAGCATAACATCTCACTACACTCATATGCAATCTTCCATGTTCCTTTCAAATTTGGCCACATACTTGACCTAATTATCTGGTCAATGCTACTGCTAAATATTCAATAAATTATTTTGTGTGCCTAGACTATTGTACAAACTTCCATTTCCATCCAAGTACCTATGTAGTATACTACATCTTCCATTACATTTAAACCACCCTCTCCCACCCCAAAATCCATTATTACCTTTCTCTCCTTTGCATACAATAGCATTTAATAGGGCATGCATATTTTAACTTAGACTGCAGTTACATATACATTGGTCCAATGTACAAACTGTCTTGGTATAAGCTCCTTGAAGGGAAATGATAGATACTTATTCACCCTTCTATATGTCACAGCACCTTATATAACCTTGCACAGAGTATATATGAAAAAACTGTTGGAAAAGTGATGATATAAATAAATGAACAAATGAATGAATGAATTAATAATGTTTAACCATTCTTCACTTGAAGTGGCTGAAACTTCTGTAAAATATCAATATTTCCTTGACACTCTCCTGTATATAAAAATTCATATGTCAAAGTATATATATTTTTTTTACTAGGTCTCGCTATTTTTGCCTATGGAACTGCAGGCTCACATTGCCCGGTGTACCACAGACTCAAGCAATCCCCAGCCTCAGCTTCCCAGGTAGCTGGGGTTACAGGCATGTGCCACCATGCCCTGCTATATTTTTTTAGAACTAGGTCTCACTATATGTCCCTAGCGGGACTCAAACTGCGATCCCTGGCCCTAGCCGCAGCTTCCTAGGCTGCTGCTTACAGGTATGTGCCATCTTGCCTGGCCCTCAAAGTATAATCTTAATTCAGTGCATTCTTGGCTATCTGTAAATAAATTATCTGCTTTGTCAATTATTCAAGGCAACTTGTGACTTGATTTGATATAATGCTCAGTCAGATAAGATTAATGAATGAACAAAAAAATAGAAAAAAAAAGTCATTTAGAATGAAGTTATGAGGATTCAAGTCTTCAGCAGCCACAAGAAAAGACCTAGTAAAATCAGTAGAAATTGAGACTCTCTGTTATATGCAGAAAGAAAAGGGTGAAAAGGTTGTAATAAAAATTTTCCTGATCTTTTGTTACGTGCATAAAAATTCTACTTTAATTTAACTAAATATACTTCTTTGATTAAGTCTATACAGAAAACAAATGCATTTACATTTCTATCATTTTATCCTTTCTTTTCACCTCAGTAATTCAACTAATAAAATGTAAATCTGATAAATTTAAAAATACCTACTTAATATCTCTAGTTTAATTTTAGCAATCTTGCTAACATACACAAAAAAAATCTCAAAACTCATATAAAATGAATGTTTGTGGTATGTGGGAGAATATAAATAAAGTCATTCCCACAGGGTATTCTTTCAGTACTTATCTATTTTTTTCATATATGTACCAAAATTATAAGGTAGGATCTGGAAATGCCATTGGGGAAAATCAGTTCCTTTACCCAGAAGTAGATAATGCTATAAGCACACCTAGAGAGTAGAGAGAGAGCAACAATATAATAGTGAAGTTAAGAGGAATTATCCCAGAAGATGCAATCCACTTTGGATCTCTCCTGCAATGAAAGATTTGGACAATTTAAACTGATGCTAAAACTAATGAGGAAGATCTGTTCTGTTGTTAGATACACTTCTGGGTGACCATTGAGACTACACATATCAACATATTGGATTGAAGAATTTCTCAGAAAGTCCTCAAAGAAAACAACCCACTGTGAATAGCAGAACTGCAGCTCTGGAAAAGAATTTGAAGTCACATAGTTTATTTATCCTTGCATGAGTTCCTTTCACACTATGCCTGTCATCTAACTACCCTTCTTATGCTTGAGTACTTTCAATGATAGGACATGCACTCTTGTGGAGCAGCTTATTCCATCTTCAGAAAGCTCCAATACTTATGTATACATATATGTGTATAGATAACCCATTATTATCTAGACTAAACTAGATAATATTGGTGATCCTTTAAGAAGCCTCCATCCCAGTAAGCATTTAAATTTCTGGTATCATTGGGATTGAATCGTCATAAGAAGTGTTGAGAATAACAAGCAGGATCTTCGCAATACGTTGTAGCTTACACAGTCACAATAGCTGTGAATTCAGATAAGGCTGGGCTTCCTCTGCTCCCATTATTGGCACAGCAAGACGGTCATTAGCTTTTTTTCCACTGTTTTCCATTAGTGTGATGTTTGGTGGGAGGTAAATGCTGCTGATTAGTTGCAACTTAGGCTCAGTTCCAGGATCAAGTTAGGAACTAGGGACGTTGTTGTGCCACTGTCTTTGTTGTTGATCATTCCCTCCAGCTCTGTGCAGATGGTCTGATGTTTTGACCAAGACAGTGGTGACAAATTAGGGCATGAAATTAAACTCAGGAAGTCATGCTATGCACCAGGTTTTTTGAGTTGAAAATGTTCCTTTGAGAAAACAAAACACTTCAAAAAAATCACTTGTGTGTGAAGAACTACCACTCACCTAGTAGATGTCAAAAAGATTGTAGCTTCAAAGTGATCAGTTTTATAATGATGAAAATGTTATTAGCTATCTATAAAATAGTTTATTTTTATGCCATAATTATATTTTATGTTTATTTTTCAAGTTATTTCTAACTCAGTAGCTTATAATACTTACCTTCATTGCTCTAACAAAAATACTTGAAGTCTGACTTTTAGTACTTTTGGAGTTAAAATTTAACAAGCATGCTAGTTCTAGGACATGACAACATTTGGAAATAACAGGTTAGTAAGGATCATATCAAATGCTTTCAATCTCTCTGCTTATTAAGAGTTACTTCTCCTTTCTACTGCAGATCAGCTTGCTTGGCTTCCTCTGATGCTCAGATAGGGTATAAAACTGGTATATATAACTTTGGTTCCTCAAATGCAAATTTAGAAGTGCCTGATATGTGCAAAAAATGTATTTCTCACTTTCATTATCAGCGGATTTTCCCGAAACATAAACAAAACACCAGTAGTTGGCAGCAACTTCTGGGAATTGCCAAATCATCTCATTAACAATCTCTTTTTGTTTGTCCTCTTCATGAATTGAAATAGTGTAAGTTATAATGTACCCAGTCCATTTGTGGTTTAGTGCTTAGCCATCTTTTCCCTGATTTTTTAACATTCCAGATTCTTCAATTATCCTATATTTCATGCTATTCTTTATATACAAAGTGACCTTGCTCCCAAAATTAATAAACAGGAATTTATTTACTATACTACAAGAACTTACAGAGGTGAAGCAATTAAACAAAGACTGGATCTGTGCACTGCAGGATTTAAAAGTAATGAAACCTCAAGCAATGGAAAGCACATTGTTGGAAAAGCGATCTAAAATCTATTTTATTAAAAGTATGAGCATTAGAATAGCTTAAATTTAGATGAGGTATTATCAAGAGATGAAGGATAGCATAGGTATGAGAAGGATGTTGGCATACCAACAATAATTTGAATATACATGCCAAAGAGCACATCAGGTTGAAAGAAAATGGCAAGTCAAGAGAATGGGATACTTAGAGAATGGCATCTTTAGGAAGAAAAGCTATTTTGGACATAGTATATGTTAAGAATTGGAAAGTGTCCCATTGGAGATATCGGATTATTGGAGTTTCAAAACTGGCTGAAATTTGCTGCTGTTGGAGAAGCAGCCATTTGTTTTGGAAATGAATATTTTAAAACCACAAGTCTTGGAGCAACGCTTGACCTAGTGGTCCTACATTGCTTCCCAAGGGCAGTCAGTACAGAGAGGGAAAATCCAAGGGTCAAGTACAAAACTCCCAGGAGACTTGCTGCAGAGGGGAAATGCTGACAAAGTTGCAGGATGGGGTGTTCGAAATCAGTCTAAGGGAAAGGAAAAAATAGCAGAACTGCAACTCTGGAAAAGAAATTTGAGGTCACGTAGTTTAGCTATCCTTACATGAGTTCCTTTCATACTATGCCTGTCATCTAGATACCCTCCTTATGTTTGAGTACTTTCAATGATTAGAAATGCACTCTTGTGGGGCAGCTTATTCCATTCTCAGAAAGCTCCAATACATACATATATATATGTATATGTATATATATACACATATACGTATGTACATGCATATATATTGATATTGCATGAAATTTGTTTTCTGTAATTTCTGTTTGTTGGATCCAGTTGTGGGACAGATCAAAAACAACTATTCTTTCATGCAATTCTCACACATCAGAAGACAGTGTCATGTAATTTCTCTCTCCCTGCCTTTTCTTCTTTTATAAGTGTTAAATGTGAGAATTAGTATTTCTTTATTATTTGCCTTCAAATTACTACATTTATGCCTTTAATTTTATTTTTACTGAGATATAATTGACATATAACATTATATTAACTCTAGGTATACAACATGATTTGAAATGTTCACTATAAGTCTAGTTAACAAGTTACATCCATACTTTAAAAGGTGCTCCTTTGTCCTTTAATTTGGAAATAGAACTGAAGGGTCCTAATCATGAAGTTAGACATTTTGGAATTACATTTTCCCTATCATCTTCCACTATTGTATCTCAGTTGTCAGATCATATTATAAAGAGAAATAGCAGTGTCGTGTAGATTATATGAAAAATTACTGAAAATTAAGTTACTTTTATAAAAACATGACCTGCATTGCATTTTAGGCAGAATTTTTTTTTTTACTTTACTTATTTTTTCCTATGTTGGCAATAATACCTTCCTTTGGTATATAGGGTTTATACCCTGAATTATTTTCTCCTGTGTCTTATCTTATGAGCTCATAATGACAAAACCAACTCTGTGAAATTTGTTATATAGAAAAGTGAAGGTGAATTTAATCCCAAATATACTACTCACAGACATAATAAATTCACTTACCTAACTTATTTGAACCATGTCCTAGCACTTGATTGGCCTGGGGATTCAAATGGATCAGTAGCTAACTTATCTATGGGAAGTCAGAATCATGACCCTGGCCTTAACAAACATTTGCTCTAGTCAACTTACCAAACTAGCTGCTAACATCAATTAGTCTCTGTGTACTGAAAGCAATGACATAAGTAAATTTAATTAATAGTAGTTGTAGTAGTCCTCCCATCATTACAGTATAAAACAAACAAATTAGGTATAATAATAAAGTTAACAAATAATCTATTTCCTATCACACACAAGGTACTGCACCATTTTTTCTCATTCAATCTTCATGACAACCTAAGAAGTATTTTAAACTTCATTTTACACATGAGCAAACTGAGAACTCCAGTTTATTGGAGCAGAGAGCAAGAATGTATATCAGGATTTGGTGTCCTTGTTAATCTCACGCACCAAATGATTCCACTTTTTTTTTTTGTATGACAATGGAAAAGAGTACAATCAAAAGGAATGGGAATTTATCCATAAAGGATGTGAATATTCTGCCTTGGACAAGCTTTATTCTATTCCCCTACTTTCAACACCAGTTCTTTGCCATCATTATGACTTCCAGTCTCAAACCCATTCTCTCTTCATCATACTTTCACCACAAGATGGCTTCACTCACCAACCTGCTCAGCATCTAGATACTGTGTTCAACTATTTCTGTATTCTCTGAAGCTCCAGAACCCTCACTCTTGTGCCCTTCTCATTTCTGACCTAGCAATCAAGACCGTGAGACTGCATTCACAGTAGGATTGCTTGAGGACTGCTCAATACTGCTGAATCACACAGCAGTGATAACAACATCTACTATAAATTTGTGCTGTATAATCTTGCCAGAGACCCCTCAGCTGCTCCACAATTCTAATTTTCATGCTTTGTTAACTTCCCGTCGCATTCTTCAATTAGCTTTTAATAATTATTTACAGCCTCTAAATAAGGCTTTAACCCCATGCTTTCTACCCTTCTGTTTAGCAAGCATGTTGTCTCCCACACAGGGAAGATACTAAGATCTCTCAGACCCATCTACTGCAGTTCCCTCTGTCTCCATCTCCTTTTCATCATCACCTATCATTTTGTCTCTATTCCTTGTTCAATGAAAAGCTGTTTCTATCCTGGATATTCTTCCACTGATGCAAAGATTCACCTATTCTAGACTTTCATATCTTTTCAAGAAACTCCCTTTGAAAACAGGGCATTTGTTTCCCTATTTTTTTAATATCTGCTTTTTGGAAACATCTTTGCTTTGCTTATGAGCAATGCCATGTTTTTCCTGTTAAAAATAAGATGGAACATAAGTGAAAATTAAACTTTAATCTGTTATCCTCTCACTCTTATGTTATGTTTCTCAAAAAGAAAAGCTATCTCTTCACTCATTTATTTGAGCACTAAAGTCTCAACCACTATTATTACCTTTCCATATAGTTTCCATCCAATATGTATTCTAATCATTTTTATTTTACTAAAGTGAATCTAGCAATGAGTACCAAACTCAGAAACTTGAATATTACTTTTGAGTAAAGATTAGCACCCAAATTAAACCATTACAAACAGAGCATATTTATGATTGTGCTTAAAGAAGATTTTGTTGGAGAGTGTTTTTTCAAAAATGTAGGAGGGAAAGAAAGGTGATAAATCAAAAAGATCTGCCAAAAAAAAGAGGAAAATTGTCGCAGAACACGGAGGAGAGTTGACTGGCCTGCACAGGAAAAGGAGTTGAAGGTTACAGAGCATATTGCCTGAAGAGGTCATATGCAAATATTCCTTGCTGACAGAGTTACTCGTGAAAACCAAGAAAGTCCTGGGAAGTCTCCACAGATTGAGTCTCCTATCCATCCTGAGTCACCACAGTGATCCAGATACTCAGTACCTAATTCCAGTACCTAACTCCAGCAGCTTCTCTCGCCTTTTCAATTCGCTCTACTTGCCTATGTTACTACTATTCTGATTTTATTCATATCTACAAGAACTAAGAAATGTAAATGAAAGAAATGATGAACAAAGTGAAAAAGGCCTCAACTGTCCAACTGTACAGAGAGCCACTATGACTCTCAAAAACTTAGAGGGGGAAGGGATTGACAATCAATAATTTTGAAAAAAAAAAAAAATCTCATGCAGAAAACAGTATATTAGTTAGCCAGAACCAAGAAACCTTCTTAAGGGAGAATATGAGGAGCAGTGGAGGTAATTTTAAGATACATAATAGCAAAAAGAAAAGATCTATTTTATTAAAATTCAACTTTAAGAGATTTAGGTATGTGCATAGGCTCATACACACATACATATATGTTCAAATTTTTGAGAATTTAGCTTGCCAAAAGGCATTTGTTGATCTGATCTTCACAGAGAGCTAGAAATTATATGGAAGTATGAGTTCATTCAAGTTTTAAATGGTGAAGATTTCAGCATATGCTTATTAAATTGCAAGCAGCTGGTTAAAATGCTTAATGCCAATAAAATCTGTTCCTATCAGTAAGTGACAGACACCAATGTAAATCACCAATTATTTTACAGAATCATTTAATTCCCAAGGCTCTATTTCCCATAGCAAAAATCATCAAAATTATGAATATTTTACAATGCAATTTTATTTTATTATTAAAATCATTTTCTACACAATTATACTGTTAGAAAAAGCACTCTTTTCTTTACTGAGTTTTCATTTATAATCTACCAATTGTGGTTTGTGTGAAGCATATCAATTTAAGAAGTGTTTAATTCTTTTCATGCCATTATCATGCTATTTTTTTTTATTTCTGATAGATATTTGAAGTTGATATTTCGCTCTTTAAATTCATTTTGAATAATCTCAAAAAGGTTTTTAAAAGACTCCTGAGGTCCAATTTGAGCTGTATAACTTCAAAAAAGTTCAAAATGCTAAAATTATATGAAATAAATCTTGTAAAGAGGGAGTGAAAATGAATCAAGATTTTTATTTTCCCTATCAGAAATAACCTTACCTTTATGAAAAACGATATTGTTGCTGTGCTTCGGGTAAATTTCCTTAAACTAGCTATCAGACAGGAAGTTGGATTACAATCAATGAAAGTGCCAGTTCAGTCTGAACCCAGTTATTAGTCAGGTGTTAGTTTAAATCTGCTCATGAATACGCTGCCTTTTGCATGCCAGTAAGAAGTCAGAGATAACTTGGCAACTGTAGAGCATTTGACACAATGTTTTTAGTGATAAATTCACTTTAATTAACACATGGGATTAACTGAAAAATTGTCTTTCACAAATCAGAAACTTTGACCCTGTCCCTGCAGAGTGATCATGGAGTTACAGGTCCCAATGCCAGGCCAAGGTCTTTCGTTTTGTATGTGTGTATGTGTAACCTTTCCTTTGATTTTTATATTATTTGCAGAGGTTGAAGTGATTTTGTAAATTGCATTTTTCATTCTTATTGATAATATTCATCCATTGTCTTTAACTCATAATCTCCATGTTTTAGATAGAAATAAGTGAACATTACTTGTAAAGGGTCAGATGGTAAAGATTTTAGCCCATATGGTATCTGCAGAAAATCTCAGTTCTGTAGTTACAGTGCAGATAGCCCTACACAAAACATAAATTCATGTGCATTGGTATGTTCCAACAAAGTTCATTTACAAAAAATGCAGCAGAAAAAATCCAGCCATGGTTTACTGAAATCTGAGCAAAGAGAGTATCTTTGTATGGAAGCAAGGAAAGGCAAGGTTCAAGAATTTAAGAGATACCAATCTTTCATTCTATATAATTCAATAGATTTCAGTGATCCCTAAAATAAATGTCACCACAAAATAAAGTGCAGTAGAAACCCAGATTTGCTCTCACTGCTTGCTTTTAGAGTAAGCCATCATCTGTTGACTGACAATTGCTTTGTTTCTCAACCCTCTACTGAGAAACTGTATACAATACAGCCAGTACTCTGTGAGCAGCAGCTATGACACAGAATCCTGAGCCCAGATCCTTAGGACCGATACATTTGGGAAGATGAGAGACTTCAGACTTTCATATTAAAGAACAAGCTCTCAGATAATCACTATTGAGCCTTTTATATCTGCTACTGCTTCTAGCACTGTTACTTCCTGACTCAGTTGGGGAAAAACTGGGCTTTAATCTTCAACTTTTTCATGCTCTCTTCCCATCACAGCCACTCTAGCACTTTGAAAACCAGTGTTCGTTTTGCTTGCTTTATTTTTACTTAAGAAAAAGATTCAAAATACTTGTGTACTGTGTCATACTTCTTTATTTTGTGGTTAGGGGAGGGTTGGGTTTCAATTCCTGTATCTTGCTGCACCCATTTCATTTCCCTAGGGGAGACAGCTGAGCTGGATAAATATATTTTAAAATTCAACTCTTTAAGCTCATACTCCTGGAGAATAGGGGATATTGACTCCTGGAGAATAGGGGATATTGACCTAAAGAACTGTAAAATGACTCATACATTTGTCCAAATTACCACTATGACTCATCTCAAAAAAATGACTGGTCAAATATTTTGTAGTCCCATTCATATTTCTAATGAATTTCAAGCACTGTTTCAAATTAATTTATTAACCATTTCTAATAACTGGTTAACTGAAAAGAAATGTTGAAGTGCTAAGTCTTCCTTCCACAGTTTTGCAATAAAATGCTTTATCTTATCCAAAAAGGGAAATAAATTAACTTTTCATATGAAGATGAAAGTAAGGAAAATTTTATAGACTGTGAATCTATGATATTAGAATTATAGTAATTCAATAAACTTATTAAAATCTTATTTTCTTGGAAAATGTAGTAACTAGCATACAAAACATAATACAATAGGATTTTCTGTACTTGGAATTTATTTTAACTAATATTTTTTGTGACTTTTACCAACAGTGATTATTGACAGGTCAAGCCATTTGTTGAAACCAAATACAAGTACATCATCTAAGGAATATGTTGCAGTATTTCAAGCTGAGACTTTCTATATTCCTTTTATAAAATGAATATTTTTATAAAATAAAAATTTTCAGAAAATGTCTTCATTAGTAGAATGTCATGTATACATATGCAGCATGCTTCTATGGAACATATTTAAGTAAGACCATGAGGTTATCAGATTAGTGCATCCCATAGACTTCTTTCATAAATGTAAGTGAGCTTATGCCCATAATTAAAAACCTACTGAGTAAATTGAACTAGGGACATAGATCCATGATTGTCATGGTAAAATTGAGCAAGTTTTGACATGCCGGTGTCTAATGTCTTGTGCGATAATTTAAGAGTTCAGTAATGTCTATGCAAGTGAAAGAAAATTAATATTGGTCATAGATTCCGTTTTGGTGTCAAGTTAGATTGAATTGTCCAAGCATTCTAAATCTTAGGTTGCACTTTCTCCCTGGTAGAAGCCCTGGGGGAAATTCAGTGGTGAGATATGTTCTCTGGGAGATCTCATCCTGGCTATTGTATCCTTCTCCAGGATTTGTCACTGTGAAGGGGATGAAGAGAGCCCCCTCATCACACCTTGTCGCTGCACAGGTACCCTGCGCTTTGTCCATCAGTCCTGCCTCCACCAATGGATCAAGAGCTCAGACACACGCTGCTGTGAGCTCTGCAAGTATGACTTCATAATGGAGACAAAGCTCAAACCCCTCCGGAAGGTTAGTATCTGAAGGAATTGACTTAGGGAGAGAACTTGCAAAGCCCACTTTTGTCTAATATCCATTTCCACTGACAATAAGATTCTTCTAGCATACTTATATCCATGGAAGACACATGTCCTGTGTTGGGTTCAATATGTATAATACACCCATGTGTTTTTTATTCTGGAAACTGATTTTTATATCACTCTCCATCATCAAGAAAAATATGTGTGTATGCACCTGCACGTGTATATGCAATATATACTTGTAACATAAATGTAAATGAGTTGATGGGAGTTATGAGAATATTGTATCTAGGATCAACTCCCAAGGTGAGGTAATACATTAATATGATTCCACCTAACTTCCTGAAAGTTAGATATTAAGTAAGGAATAAGAAAGAAGTGGTGCCTTTGTGTTTGATGCTTCATGTTTAATTAGATAGAAATAAAAGGCATCATTTTCTATGTTATGTATCAAACAGTAAGAGATAGATAAGTATATTTCAGGCTATGAGTTTAAGTTTCACATCCATCATTTATGATATATTCTTATTAAAAATGAAGATAAGACTATAACTAATATAAAGTTAACATCTCACTTAAAACTATCAGAGAACAACTTATAAAGGAGACAAATAAAGACAACAACCTTTGTTTAATTCATGCTTGATAGCTAGGTTCCTTGATGTTTGCATATATCTTATGTGTCTTTTAGCCTGACCCATATAAGGATGCCTCAATTTCAAAAGGAGGACTGCAATTTAAATAATGAATCTGCCTAGAGCTGCTTTTTCATTTAAATTAAGTGCAAAGCAGAAGTGGATGAAAAGAACATTGCTGAGAAATAAACATGATGGGTGCCAAGATGAGTGGAGATGAAAAGCAAACAAGGATATTCCAATAGGCATGAGACTGGTGGCTGGCCACTCCAGTTCTTCATTAGAGAGGAGAAATAGCACTGCCTGCTTCTGAGGTTCTCTGGATTTTGAAAATCTGCACATGCTTTATAGATCTCAGAAATGTTACACGAAATGCCTCTGGGATATGCATTGTCTTATTTTTAACAGATGGGTGACCTCAGTGTCAAAATGTGACACTGTTCCCGCAGGTCCTAGGGCAATCAATACCAGAATAAAATGGATCTTTACGTCTTGCCTTTTTCTCTGTGCACTGAATAGATATCATGGCAATCCAAAGGAGCTGAGTTATGCATTGCTCTCTGTGATCCTATGTCTTTCTCTTTTTACCTCTCAAGGCACTATACATTATTTTATAACATTTGTGTATTTCTCTTTTTTTAACCTACATTTATACATGATTTCCATTTCAATTTTGTTAAATGTATTTCAGGTTGATAGCAAAATCTAGAATAATAAATATTCAAATCATCTCTCCATACAATCTATACCCCCTATTACATATGTATGTATATATACATATATATGATAAATAATATATGATGCTATGTAGAAGAGGAAAATGTTTCTTGTTCTACATTTGGACTTTATGCAATCGCCCCTTATATGTGTAAGTTTGATTCTTTTTTAAAAGATTTTATTACCAATAATGTACAACCCTGTGAGGACTTTTTTTCCAACTAATGTGTTTATAGACCAGAGAAAGGCAGCAAAATGATGTTATCATTGTTTTTTAAATCTTCTTAATGATGAGTAAGTTGCATCAACTGACTGAGAGCCTATTATCTGTTGATTAAGGAAATATCTTTAAAAAAAGATTTCCTTTGCTCATAAATATTGATGACATACAGCATGTCACCATCATTCATTTTTAATAGCATTTAGCCATCTACAGAGAATGACAGAATCTAATCCAGAAGTTGCTTCCTGATAGCCCACAGATTTGTTTCATTTGACCCACAGGGCTTAAAATTTGAATTTGTTACAGCATTTAAACATGTGACTATTTCATGCATGTAAGCTTCTACCCCTTTGTAGTTGTTTGAAAATCATAGTTTCTGGCTTTCTTGGAACCCCATTCCCATGGGACAGTGACCACTAGAGTTGTGTGACTGGTCCCCTTAAAAAGCTATTTTCTCTCAAGTTCTCCACATTTTGAAGCCATCCTCTCCCTTCTGATTCTGAGACCCTCTCTTCTCACTGGACACTATGTGGTCCTAGAGTAGGGTTCTGAATTTTCAACTGGTCTAACACTGAAGTTCTAAGTAAGAGAATCAGTAATTCTGTGGTCATCTCTATAAGTTATGGAGTTTAAATACCTAGGGGAAAGTATTATGATTCTCCTCTTTCTCCTTTGAAACAATAGGGTGTTGGGATAACACTTTCATGGAAGTATCTAAGATGATTTTCACATTCTGATGTAACTCAAACTAAAAACACATGAAATATTTTTAAACTGTCCCTATGGTCTATTTTGATGGAACTAAGCCCCATCAACAGTTTTCTTTTGGTAGTTTTTAAGTGGTCATTAAGAATGACAGGTATAGCATTTGGTTAGGATATATTTGGAGTATATTCAATTAATTGCTCTCAACTCAGTAATTCTATTACAGTTTATAACATTCTAAAGACCAACCACATGAAACAATTAATTTAGCTAATGATTCTGAATGTCTACCATTAGCCAATGGAGGCAGGAGCTTCTGTTTAGATGAAAAAGTCTCCTAAAATAGAAAGGTGCAAATCTTTGTAGTCTGATAAAACTTGGAATTTAATAGTCTCTAACAATATCCATAAAATATTACTTCATTAATTGCTATTACTATATCTAAATCTATAGTTAGTAAATTTATCAACGCCTCATATTTCCGGAAGAAAATTTTAATCTAAATAAAATCAGGGACTTATTAGAGGGAGGAAACAGTTTTCATCTTTAAATCATTCACTCACCTACTCTTATAACACATAGTAAAATTCCCATTAACCTGCAGAGTTGCTTAGGGTCAGAAATAAACCTCAGTGTTCAGAAATTGAAAACTCAAAAATATAGACTGAACAGCGACTGTTCATTGTAATGTGAAAGAGCACACTCTATCAGTTAGGAATATAAACGAATGTCCTGATCTGAAGCTGAGGAAATGCAAAGCATTCAGATCTGAATGTGAGCATCAGAAACCAGCTGCTGCACTTGAGCTTTCGAAGACAACAGTATTATGATATGAACTTTATGTCCTCTGGCATATTACTCTATTACTTAGTTTTTTATGTACAAACTATTTGACAAATATAATAAAAAATAATAACCATAAGCATCCTTTTAGTACTTGTCTCATTTCTCCAAATAAAATGAAGCAGTGAATAGACTGCCTTTGCTTTAGTAATCTTTGAGCCATATGCATTTATAATTAATTTAGATCAAAAACAGTTCAATATTGAAAAGTTCATAATGTAAGTTCTGTGTGAATTTAATATTCCAAATAAAAGAGAATAATCCAGTTGGTATTTCTACATGTCCACCAAATGACTCACAATACTTCACTTGAAATATCTACTTAAAAAAAAGTACCTTTACTAATAATGCTGTTAGTAATGTAGACAAACACTATGTAAATTTCTTCCTTTCCTTATCTGTCTTTCAGAAGTGTCAAAATCTAAGATAGATTGCCATAGCAAGTCAACTGCCCAAAGATTAATATCGATTTTCATCGATCAAGTGATCTTGCAATTCATTGTCTTAATATTGGGCAGGATAGGTGGAGTGGACAGGGAAGATTCCTAGAGAGGGTCTTATATTGTCCTATTAAATAATGTTGCCTGATCATACATAGAAATTCAAAATGCATCATTTATTTCCCTTATGGGAGATAATGCAATTCCATTTATATAACCACCACCACCTCATGAATTTCTACTGTGTGCAGATATTCAGAACATATCACTTAATTAATCCTCATTAAAACTCCATTCTATGTAGGCTTGTAAAGTGCATTTCACAGATGAGTATTATGAGACAATATCAAACTTATTCAATATCACACACCCCGCAACTCTCATTCTAAAGCTTATGCTCATTGGTTACACAAGAAAGGGAAAACTGATTTCTTTTTTCAGCATCAAAATTCTAACTTTTATTTAAACCATTTATAATGGAATATTTCAAATAAATCTTTCCAGAATGGAAAAAAATTTAATCTTCTTAATTTTACCCAGGATTTAGTGGTATCATTATATGACCATCAGTTATTTTGTATGCTGACAAAATATTAACAGCCTTAGTATTTTGAAACACACCTAAATCTGTTTATCTTCATTCTGCTTCCACCTGCCTCTGTGTTTTGAAATTCTGACTGCTTTGTTTCTCCTTTCCTGACCTGAGAGCATCTGCCACTGTCACTGCTCCATTTGTCCAGTAATCTGTATTCAGCTTTTGATATAGTTACTCCTTTTTTCGGCTTTACACAACAACAATTAAGAGTCTATAAAAGGTGGAATAAATTCTAGATAACCTAGAAGTGAGTATGGGCATTCAGCCATAACTCTAGGATTCTCTCTGGCATCTTTTTAAATGATCAATTTCACTAAAATGTCTTAGGAATACATGATATGAAAATCTGCCATAAATGGAATTTTAATGGATCCAAGTTGTTGTCCTGTAATCTCAGAGCCTAGTTCTGAAGAGTAAGTGACCTTGCTGTTTCATTTCTTCACAAATACATGAGCCTGAAGGCGTGAAAGTCTCTACCATAGTATGAGACCAGACAAAACTTTCTAACTCCCCAAAACACCCACAGTCATAACTTGCAATGCAAACACATTCTCTTATCTGTTTGCTCTGTTTCAATCACATTATTCTATAGGCAATCTAATTGGGTTAGAACACTCTTAAGAAATGATTTTGTTTACAAGCTCACACTCTCTAAATAAGCCAGGTAAGCTTATCAACAAATCCATCCATGCCTGGTAGTGGATGGTACTGTCTACAGTCCAATGTAATTCTCACTGCTTCAGTAGATTGTTGTAGAAAGGGAAAGGAAAAAGCAAGACACAAAATAACAGAAAATTATTAAAATAAAATTGTTTCAGCACAGTGAGATCATTATCCTTCCCACTAAAATGTATTTTCTTATACTCTAAAGACCATGCCAACCAATACAAGCTCCAAAGTAATCCAACTCATTGATCAAGTCTGGAAACAGACAACAGGAAAAAGAAAAACTGCAAATGTTCAAGCTAGCCCTTCAGGACCTGATTAATCTCTGAAGGAAAGGCAATCCCCAGTACCCAATAAATGACCTAGAAGAGATACCATATCTGTCAGAGAAGGAATTCAACTCAGTATGATAAAGGTACTCAAAGAGTTAAGAGAAGACCTCAATCTAAAATTCTGAAAAGTTCACAATGAGTTAGAAGTATATAAAGATAAATGCATTAAGAGGGATAGTAAAATTGAATAACTGAAGAAAAAAATTAATTCCTAAGAAAGAGGCAAATAGAAACCCTGGAGTTAAAAAGAGCATGAGAGGAGATTGAAAATGCATGGAAAACCCATGAAAATAGATTAATAGAAATAGAAGAATAAATCAATAATCTTGAACAAACTACAATCAAAAGGTCCAATGAAGAAAAAGAAATACAAATACAAATAAGAAAACTGAAAGGAAACTCAGAGTTGTTTCAGACTCTTTAAAGAAAAGAAACATAAAAGTAATTGGGATCCCAAAAGAATTAGAGTCAAGGGTTTTGGAAACCTATTTAAAGATATAATGGAGAATTTCCCTAACCTGAAGAGAGAAATGAAAATAGATATACAGGAAGTCGAAAGAACCCCAAACTACATTTGGAATGTCCACTCTCTCCACTATTTTTTAACATTGTATTGGAAGTTCTAGCCAGGGCAATAAGGCAAGAGAAAGATATAAAAATATATATAAAATATATACAAATAGGGAAAGAAAAACTGAAGCTATCACTAAATGGTGACAACATGATTCTCCATATAGAGAACCCAAAAAAATTCACAGTAAAACTACTTGAAACAATGGACCACTTCAGTGAGGTAGCTGGTTACTAAATCAACACAAGAAGTCAGTAGCTTTCCTATATGCAAAAAGCCAAGCAGAAGAAGAAGAATTTTTTAAAAAAATCCCATTTGCCATTGCACCAAAAAATATTAAATGCCTGGAAATAAACCTAACAAACATGTGAAAGAACTATACAAAGAAAACTTTAAAACACTACTGAAAGAGATAGAAAAAGGCACAATGAAATGGAAAGACAATTCCTGCTCATGGATTGGAAAAACTAACATCATCAAAATGGCCATCCTACCAAAAGCAATCTACAGATTCAATGCAATCCCTATAAAAATTCCAATGGCATTCTTTAAGGAGATAAAACAAAAATTACTGAAATTTAGATGGAATAACAAAAGACCTCAAATATCAAAAAGCCTCTTGGCCAAAAAAAGAGAGAATGAAGGCTTAACTATTCCAGACTTCAAATTATACTGCAAAACCACAGTAATTAAAACAGCATGGTACTGGTATAACAACAATCTGACCAATGAAATTGAATTGTGTGCCCCGAAATAAAATCATGCATACATAATCAACTAATCTTTGACAAAGGAGTGAAAAACTTACATTGGAACAAAAACAGCCTCTTCAATAAGTGGTGCAGGAAAGCTGGACCAAGATATGCAAAAAAAATGAACCAAGACAATTCCCTTACACCACGAACAAAAACCAATTCAAAATGGATAAAAGACTTAGATTTCAAAACTGAAACCATAAAATACATAGAGGAAACTTAGGCAAAACCCTTCATGAAATACAATTCATAAATCCCTTTCTGATCACACCTACAGATGGCAAAAAAATGAAGGAAAACATAGAGGTGGGACTACATCAAACTGAAAAACTTCTGTACAGCAAAAGAGTCAACAGACAAAACAAAAAGAAGCCTAATCTAATGGGGAAAAAATTTTGCCCTCCACAAGAGTGATAAGGGTTTAATAACAAAGATTCACAACAAACTCACACAACTAAACAAAAACAAAACAAGAAGCCCAATCAAAAAATGGGGAGAAGAACTAAAAAGACACGTCTCCAAAGAGAAAATACAAATGGCCTACTGGTACCTGAAAAAATGCTCAGCGTCACTAGCAATCAGGGAAATGCAAATCAAGACCATAATGCAATACCACCTTACACAATACAAATGGCCCATATGAAAAACAAAAAAACAAGCAACGGCAAGTGCTGGCATGGATGTGGAGAGAAAGGAACACTCTTCCACTGATGGTGGGATGTAAACTGGTTCAACCACTATGGAAAGCTGTGTGGAGGACCCTCAATCTATTGAAAATGGAACAACCATTTGATGCAGCAATCACTCTCCTGGGAATCTACCTACAGGACACCTCAATACTTACACAAAGGGACACTTGTACCCACATGTTTATTCTAGCACTGTTTATAATTGCAAGGACATGGAAACAACCGAAACGTCCCAAAACAGACAAATGGGTGAAAAAATATATGGTATATATTATACACAATGGAATACTACTCATCAATCAAAAATGACAAATTTAATGAATTTATGATATCATGGATGCACCTAGAAAAATCATATTAGCAACAAGAAAAAGACAGAAAACAAATGGTTTCACTAATACATGGAACATAGAAAAACAAACAAAAGGTCAGGAGGAAAAGTAAAAGCAAGCTAACAACCAAACTAAAGTACATGACTGGGGGGTGGGAAAGCAGTTGAAGCAGTCAGGGAAGGGAGGTGACTACAATGATGTGAAATATATGCATGAATAATTTTTAAAAATAATAAATAGATAAAATATATTTTCTTATTTTTTATTTGCATTATGTCCTTACCACATCCTTCTCTCAAATCTGTAGTTGGCATGTCCATTAAAATAATATTACCATGTGGAATAATGGACAAGGGAAGTTTCACATACTTTTTTCTAATAGAAAATATTTGATATTTAATTCAATAACCACATCCTTCTGTCTTTGAGGAAAGACTAGTGCTCAATTAGTTTTCACACAATTTGGAAAGCAGTCCATGTAGTCCATCAGGATCAACATTACAGAACAGTTAGTTCAAAATGGAAATATAATTCTCTGGGCATCAGAAGAGCTTCTACTTTTATGATGTTTCCATCCATAAAAGTGGTCCTCACGCTGAGCAGAAGAGTCCATACCAGCTGCACATGCTGCACATAGAGGAGTGAACAAGAGAGAACAAGTGCCTGCCCTTGGAGCACATATAGTCCATGCAGAGGGCAGAGAGGGTGAGCTGCTTACATTATTCTGTAAAAAGTTTGAGAAACCCCACATCCGTAGAACAGGCAACAACAAGTGCTGGCAAGGATGTGGAGAAAAAGGAACACTCTTACACTGCTGGTGGGAATGTAATCTGGTCCAACCTCTATGGAAAGCTTTGTGGAGGACCCTCAAGCTAATGAAAATGGAACTACCATTTGACCCAGCAATTGCTCTCTTGAGGATCTATCCAAAAGAGACCTCAATGTGAGTACAAAGGGACACCTGTGCTCGGATGTTTACTGCAGCACAATTTATCATTGCAAGGACATGGAAACAACCTAAATGCCCCCAAACAGGTGACTGGATGAAAAAAAATGTGGTATATATACACGATGGAATATTACTCATCAATTAAAAATGACAAATTCGACGATTTTATAACATGAATGTATTTAGAAGAAATCATATTAGCAGAACCAAGCCATAAAGAAAAAGACAGAAACCAAATGGTTTCACTAATATATGGGATATAGTGAAAAAAATAAACAAAAGCCATGAGGAAAAGACAAAACAAGCTAAGCACCAAACTGAAGCACACAACTATGGGCAGGAGGGAAGGGGGGGGGGGATGGGGGGGCAAATCTTTGGGATTGCAATGATGTGAAATTTATGTATAAATTTTTTTTAAATTTTGAGAAGCCTGGTGCTAAGTAGGTGTATCAGGAATTCAGTATAACTCCAGAGAGAACGCAGAGAAGGCAGCCAGCATCATAAGCTGGGTCTTTTAGTGTGACACCTTCTCTGTGAGAAGTAGTGAATGTTTTTTTACAATATCAATAACTATATAGCAAAAATGACTACCTCTTCTTTTTTGTTCTCCATACATCACATAACCTAGACCAATCAAGAAGCTACAAGTAGCAGTTAGCCATTCAGAAGACTGGGCAGAATGGTCAAGTGTATAGAGCAGCATTGTATTAAGAGTGTCACAAAGGAGACTTTTCAACCCCTGGATGATTACAGTGTTGGCTGGAAGATTTTCTCATCAGTGCTTCCGTAGTAGATCTAGCCAGTTACCTCTGCTTCTGTCTTGAAAGTGTCACTTAGGGAACATAACCTCACTTGACGTCACTTGGTATTACTATTCTCACTATTAAAAAAATCTTAATGTACATTAGATTTGTTACTGCTTTCTTTAACAGTAAACAGTTCCACTCTAAGGAAAATCCATTTTTATTTTGACAAGGACTAGGGAAACAAAAATGGATCTTTTTTAATACTGTGTATTTTTATACTTGCATCATAAACTATGGTTAAAATATGGAATCAATATTACAATAATCCAAAAGGAAAGCATAAAGGCATCAAATTAATGTGTGTGCACATAAACACGAACACATAGAAATAAAAATTTCTCCAAAGCATTATCTTTACGATTGATATTTTTACAGAAAATAAATTATGTTTTTCCTTCAGTTTTTCTTAAAATAGTCATAGTTGGATCTGAATTTCTTCATTATTCAAATTTTCCTCCAAATAAAGATTTGTCTCTCTTAGCTGGGAATTTTCCTTTGTTCATTTTCCAGTGTCTTAAATCTTGACACCAAATAAAAGGAATTTTCCCCAAAAATTTTGCTTTAATTTTTGAACCACAACGCTCTGGGTATCAACCTGGCTTTTTTCAAAGCAAGTATTTAGACCTGATCAAATTTCTTATCTATTGAATAGACAAGTAAGAGATGGTTCACTACAGTCCACCTGGACTCATGTTATCCAGTCTGACTACACATACTTCCGCATGCTTGTGTGATACTCTCAACTTCATTGAATGATAGATAACTGAAGGATCTCACCCCAAAAGAGGACTCATCTCCCATATGCCAGTTCCTTCCGGTTTTCTCCTTTTTTTAAATAGTGTTTTCAGGTGGCCTCTTTTCTCTTGTTTCCCACATAGATATACCATTCACAGACTTATTGCCAACGCGTTTATCTTGCATTTGGCAATTTTCCCCTGAGTTGAACATATTTGTCCACTCAGTCATGGTACCACAGGACCTGTCCTGTGAAATGTGTTGCATGAAATGCTATAAATTGGGGAAGACAAGAAGTGAGCAGGGACAGAGAGAGCCAACAGTCCATACCAAGTTCTTTTCCCATTCTTGCTGGTGGAGAAGTGAGTGGTGGACAGAAAGAGGCAAACTATGATACTCTTCACAGAACATAAGGCAAAGACAAAAAAGAGCTTTACAGAGAGACAAATGTGCCTCCACACTAAGAAACTCCCTCCAATGACCTGCATAAGCATAGAGACCCTAGACTCTGGAAATGGTGCATAGTTTTCACTGAAATGTGAGGAAAATAGCTAAATAAAGATGAACAAATGATTCAATAGGATAGGAAAGAAATTGGGCTAGGCCATCAGAGGATCAGATTTTAATTATAGTTTTAACGTTTAGTCAATTTGGCTCACTGTTCTCATCTGTAAAATAGACTGGACCAGATTATAAGCTTCTTCCAATTTGAAATTCTGTGATTTCATAAAAGCAAGTGGGAAATCCACTAATTAAAAGAAACCATAAATTTAAATTGTTCAAAAGAATACAAAATAGGTGTGGAGAAACCCCATCATAGCCACAGAACCTTAGGTTGCACAAGAGGGGATCCTCAATAATGAATGTGTTGTCTGGTGTCAGAGGTCCTGTGTATACCTTATTTATCTTTTTAATTGCCCTTTCATCAGTTACTTCTCCACCAGCACTAATGGGAAAAAGAACTTGGTATGGATTGTTCAAATTATGATTCCTGTTCTGCTCCCCCTCCCCCCCCACACACACACGTTTTAAATATTGTACACCATCCATTTCCCTGGAAAAGTTCACATGTACCTGTGACTGCAGGGACAGATCTACCTAATTCAGGGAAACATTGTCAAATGTAAGTGAAACGCTTTGGTGATTAGGCTGGTGATTAAAACAAGGCAAACTCTTTATGAACTTGAAAAGGCATTAGCAGGCAGGACTAGAGAAAAGTAGGGGAGAAGAAATGAGAGAAGGGAGGAAAATGAAAAAGGAAAAAGAAGCTAAAGAGGGGAAAGAAGAATATTTGAGGGCAGTTGAGTACAGAGGGCTCATTCTGAAAGGTGACCAGAAGCTTTTCTTCTTTTTAACTTGAAAGCTGGTAGCTAAAATCTAAAGTAAAGCAAATTCAAGTGGTTCTTGATAGCAAAATTGTTCTGCAGCTATCAAACATACATGCAGGAAGCTGAACCTAAGGAAAAAAGCAGGCTGAACTGAAAACCAGTTTCTCCTTGGTACAGTGTGGAACCGCTGTAGACTTAATGTCTAAGCAAATGAACTTAGTGGAAACTGAAAAAAAATTCTATCTTACTGAAGCAAGGGTTGCTGTAAATGTAGAGCCAGTTTAATACATAGTTGATAATGTTATGAAGTATTTCCATCAATAATAAACAACAAATTCTGAAGCTAGATCTTTCTCTGGATCTAGAAAATTACTTACCCCTAAGAGACTGATACCGGATCTAAAAAATGACTTATTCCCGAAGAGACTGATACCTTACTCATATATAAGAAAGCAGTGAGATGATTCCAGTAATAACCAGTTATGAGTCACTATTTCCGCTTTAGTTATTCAATCTGCTTATATTCACTTAGATTTACTATATGCCCGTTGCTGTTCCTGGCACTAAGATTATAGTGATGAACAGGACAAAACTCTGTCCCAGAGAATTTACAATTTAGAAATAGGGACACAGGTAGGGGTTTCAAAATGAGTTAGTGGATTTTTTTTTTTTTTTTTGAGACTAGGTCTCGCTATTTTTGCCCGTGGCTCATGTTGCCCGGGGTACCACAGACTCAAGCAATCCCCAGCCTCAGTTTCCCCAGTAGCTGGGATTACAGGCGCATGCCACCACACCCAGCTAATATTTTGGAACTAGGTCTCGCTACGTTGCCCCAGGCAGGAATCGAGCTGCGATCCCCAGTCCCCACCACAGCTTCCTGGGCTGCCGTTTTCAGGCCTGAGCCACCGTGTCCGGCCTCGATGAAATATTTTGAAATAGACTTGGAAAATGGTATGCGATATAGTTCTAGTAACTCCAGACAGGGTTAATACAATTCTAACTATTAAATTAAGAATTTTAGGTGAAGAAATCCTCAATTTCACAACTGCCTCTGTTCCATTAGGGGAGCAATTTAATGGAGAAAATTAAGATGAAAAATTTGTTGAATGAGTATTGGGAACCAGAACAAGAAAGATGCACAAAAACAACCCTATTGTTGGCAGAGAAAAATTACCAGCAGTGTCTGTGGAGAGAGACTCGGTCCCACAGATAATTTACTTTATAAAAGGAGTCAGGTAGGTAATATAATGAATGAAGTGGTCTGGTTTAGTGATGACAAATGGTAAATAATGCAGTCCTTGGGACTGACAGAGAGGCGTATGACCATGGCATTCTGAATAGAGATGTCTACTCTTGAGGGAGTAATAGCTTCTTCGCTCTAATTGATTTTTTATATATCAAAACTACTTTTTCAAATGAAGCCAATTCTAGGTTTAATTTTCTGTCTTCCATATTTTTAAATAATCGTAACTAATTCAAATTTAAAAGCTATATAGCGAGCAAACCAGATCAGAAGGCTAGAGTCATACAATAGACCAACCCTATTATCCCTGCAGGAAGGAAATATCTTTCTATCTCTGCAAATATTTGCCCAATGAGTACAGCATAGCATGATGGAAAGAATCTAGACTGAAGAACTGGTGTCAAATTCCTTGCATAATTGCGGTGTAACTTTAGATGAGTCCTGTGATTGAGACAGTTTCTTAGCTAACAAAAAAAAAGGAGGGGGGGGCAATAATGCCTACTTTGCCAGCTTTGGATATTGAGGAATAAAAGTGAAAGTATTTTGTTTACATTGAAGTTCTAAAGTGGTGATATTATTCTTTCCCAACTTTCCATTATCAACTCTATCGCAAGTCCACTTTTCTGTCCTTATTAATTCAATATCGGGCATTGAATCCACTTTAAGACCAGCAAGAGAGATGTGTGCAAACTTTCAAAGAACTGACTATAATGTACGGAATGACTGCAGGGGTCTCTGCATTAATTCATTTGTAGTCAAATAATTCAAAATATATAGTCATCCAGAAAAGAATTATGCTAGTTTAAGTTTGCAAGCATTTTTTTATAAAAAATTTGCTGAGCAAATTAATAAAGTAAGCAAGATTAAGACAGGAAAATCATTAACATACTGAACCTAATTCAGGAGTTCATAAAAAAAGTGTTAAAGAAAACAATTATCCTTATGTGGCATATTTGAACAAAATTTATTTTGTGCTTACTTTCTAGTAGGTTATGCTAAGTGAACCAGGCAGTCACTTGAATATGAAAACCTGATATAGTAATTAATCATTTTTATAGATACACTTGAAATCTTTCTTCTAAAGACTTCCTATACAAAATAATGCAGTAGTCTAATTATTTTATTTACTCTATCAAGCACTTTATAATGTTAAAAGATGTTTCAGAAAGTCATGCACCCACATTGGGTACATGACTTCATCCCTCATTCTCTCATCACTCAACCAATAAGATGGTTTAATTTGGGAGTCATGGTGTCAAACTGATGAAGCAGCATTGATATAAATTCAGCAATAACTATCAGCCAGGGTGCCAATACCATTTCAGTGAAAAAAAAGAGGGACTACCTTAACCACAATTACTGCAAACTCTTCTCTGTGAATACTGGAATTCAGATGTCAGTGTACCTTGCTCACCTGAGTCTGGCATCAAGCATTCTTGAACAGTTGGTGCTTCTGTTTGGCAGTCATCTGGAAAGTCCTATTTTCATCAAGCCAACAGCCATGTCTGGGAGTCTCTGGTTATCTTTAGATCACTGTTCCCTGTGACCCCCCAGAGACATACTTGTACAACCTAGAGAAATATCTCTTTCTCAAGGTGTCCTAGCTAAGAGGGGGCTGGTTGGCAGTAATCTTCACACAGCCCCCCAGGATGTTAGTCACCCAAGTCCTAACCTTCAAGAAGATATTCCCAAATATTTTCCATGGGTATTGTCAAGTCATAGAAGAGCAAGCTCAGGGATTAATCTGTGTCTACGAGAAAAATAATCTCTCTGACTTTCCCCATAGCTCACATCTCCTCTCTTCCCTTTGAGTCTTCTCATTCAGATTTCTGACTTACTAATATTATCAGCTGTAAATAGCAGCAATAAAGCTCCCAGTTTATCCCTTGGGTTTACCCACAACAACAAGAGACCAACCCATGAAGTAAAATATCAATGAGTTGATGATTACAGTAGAAACATATTCTATAAAAATGGCAGAGGTAAATACCAGGTGCATTACCTGACATTTTTAGAAGTAATTGCCTCAGTATGATCCCCAGTGAGGACAGTTCAGAACCACACTTCCATCATGTTGAGTCATGTAATGGGAGAATGAGTCCAAACCTATTACATTGATGATATCAAGGAAAAAAGCCTCCATCTATAACTAGATTGCCTTTTACTTCTTTCCTGTGTTTTCTACACTCTTTGAGAAACAGTCTCAGAGCTTTCATCATGGAATAGTATCTTACCAAATTTTAAAGAAAGTGTTGATGGAATCTAGAGTTTAGTTAATATTGGTGTAGTAATGTTGGCTTCTATATTTGAGGTGATAGTGTAAGATGTTACCACCAGGAAAAATGACCTTCATTTCTTGTGAACTTTTTTATAAATCAAAAATCATTCCAAATGTAAAAGGTAATCTTGATTTTTAAAAAAAAGAGTAAATGACAGAAGAGGTAAAAGCTGAAAAACTCTAGTGAGAAAAAATCAAGAAAAGGTGACTGAAAGCACTTCACATTTTTCATTCTCCTTTGACCTCAAAAAGTCCCTAACATTCTGAATAATCTTGGCCTCTTAAAAAAGAGAAATATTAGAAACTGCCAAATTTAACATTTTACTTTGTGAAGGGGGAAAAAAAACCCTGAGGCTCAAAGGATATTCTGCAACTTAATCAGAAAACACTCATCTGTGTAAAATGAGGACCAGGATGCAAAATGTCCCTCTGTTTCATGTCTGTGGATGTTATTGCAATAATGCCTACTTCCTTCCTAAAGCTGAGACGTTTTCTTCAACATGACTGTAAGATAGACTCACTTATTTCACACAAACTTTCATGTGAGACTGACCAAGACAGATGACCCACTAGCATGTGAAAAGTCATTGGATAAAGATGAGTTGTATCTTCTAGGGTAAAATTCCTGTTTCCTGTTGGTTTTTACAGGAATATTTAAATAGACGGTGTGTGGGTTGTCTTCTGAGTTGGTAAGTTTACAGGACTTAGCTGTGGACATGACTTATGACTTTCTGTTTGCTTGCAATTTCTTCATTTTAATCTTGATTGAGAAATTCTAATGATTAGGAATAAATTGAAACTGTCCATGACTAACCTGGCACATTTCCCACATAATATGCCTGTTTTCCTACCTGGTAGCTAGTCCGTGAGTCATTATTGATGCTATGCCTGTCCACTTGTCACTTTAGAGCTACTTCTAAAAAACAATGTTTCCATGCATCCATTGGAACCTTTTAAATTATTCATAGGCTTGGTGTCTCTGCCTCCAAGAGACATAAAACCTCCTGGGTGACAGTGGCCTTTCATGTAGTGATGGGTCCATCTATTAGACTTCCCGTCTGTTGCTCCTGAAAAAGACGATAAATGTCACTTGGAACAAAAACTTTCTTTGTTCTCAACCTTCATACCCAGTGGCACATTCTGCTAGGTCAGAGCTGTCACTGGTTGCCCGTTAATGCTACCTGCACTCATGGGGGCTTAGACCAGTGCTTTTTGATGTTGTTATATAAGAAGCAGTTGCTCTGCTCCTGATGTGTTTCCCTCCCATCTTTTTTTGCCTTCCACCATCTTAACACCAGGAAATAAAAAAGCAAAAGATAGGCCAGCCACCCAATGTGTCTCCTTCACTTAGGATCCATCTCTGGAAATACGAATTGAATCACAGCATGAGATTATGTTGAAAACACAATTTGCTGCTAAAGCCAAGAAAACATAATTCTGCTTACCTTTCTTTAAAAAGAATTATTTTTGAAAGGAAAATGCAAACTCTCATTCAAAATTGTTTTATGGTGATTTTTTTTTGAGAGAAAGTATCAAAAATGGGTCCTTAGAAAAGTGCCACAAAGGGGAGTTGATTGGGGGAAGGTACCAAATGTGTGTTCTATAATGCAGTTTGGGTTTTTAATAACTGCCTATGTCTTTGAAACTTGATATATTACAGATAAATCTCTCCTCAGCTCTGTCAAGATAACTAGACTAGAAGGCAAATATGTTAACAAGTTTTGTTTTCTACTCAGCTAATAACTAACTTTTTGTTGTGGTAATCATTATTTAAGAATATGCATATCGCAAGTGATATTGTCCATAGAGAAGCTCTGTGGGAGACTGCCTCTGTGGGAGACTGCCTGGAAAATCAACAGAATCAGAGCAAGATATATATATTTTTTAATAGCAGAGTTGACTTTCAGAGAATACATTGGAACTCCCAGGACCCTATAGTGGGAACAGGGCAGGGACTCTTAAGTAAAACCCTCGCCCTTAGTATTTTCTTCCTGCTTTCCTGACCATCTTATCCACATAGAATTTCCATCTACTTTCTAATAGGGTTCATCATGAAAAGTGAGAGCTAATATGTTGTAGGTCAGGAAACACTGCCTTGCTATGGGGTTGGCTTTCTTTAAGCCTAATTCAGTAGGTAGTTGACAATCTCCATGTAGCAGAAGGTCCTGCATTGTCATGGATTTCTTGATGCAGCTAACCCATGTTGTCAAGGCAACCCACTTCGCTGCTTTTTCCCCCTAGAAAACCATTTCCAGTGTTGCCAACATTAAATCACAATCATATCTTATAATACGCTGGGTCAAACATGACTCCTATATGCACAAAGCTATTACTTTTTGTATCATGTCATTACAGTAAAAGTATTTGACTTGAGGGATAGTGGATATATTGAAGCATTCAAGTTAAAATCATCCCATAGCATTTATGTTCTATTTCTGCATTTCCAAGACATGTGAGGTTATTTACCATAGACAGTTACATTTTGAAACTATAGTAATAATGTTGGTGTATTTTGACTAATTGCTATGTGAATTCATTACAATCAGCAGCTTTTTCATAGTTTGTGAAATTAAATCACTAAAAGATAAAGTCTTTTCTAGGTTAATGTCACTCACCTGTGGTTTATCCTGCCTCTTTTTAAGAGTCAACACCCAGTTTTGAGTGCTTTTTTGTAAGTAGTATAAGGTCATTTTCTGAGATGCTATGATGAGCATCATGCTTGACCTTAGAGACCAACATTCTGAGCAAAATATCTCTCCCCCCAAGGACCTGGGTTCCCAAGCAGTTGTTTAAAAGAAAATTCTCTTTACTAGCTCACCATTAACCAATAAATTTGGTTTAGATTAAGATTCTTACAGAGATTTCAAGATTTGAAGGCTTCATTTACAACCTTAATGCTGGCAGGAGAACATACATGTAACTTATATTGTAATTGGAAGTCATCCTGATCTCATCCAGAATTGTTGATCTGGCTTTCCAGTTTATTTTTCAAGTATTTCTAAGACTTTTTGCTTCTTTTTTGTGCAAAAGTTCATTATAAAGTGTGACCATGTTTCATTTTGCGATTCCCCAAAATTTGAAATACAAATATACTTTCAATGGAGTTTCTGTATCAGATTTCATGTCTCAGAGCATTTTCCCATAGTACATTTATTAGATAAAACACACCTCAATTTCATTCAGCTACCATTCCTATTTCACTATTTTAAATAATTTTATCCATTTAAAATAGTACAAATGGCCATATCCACTTTAAAGAATTAGCATTATTTTCTTTCCACTATTATGATTTGACAGAACAGGCATTCAAATGTCAAGCCTACAAAACTATTTAGATTATTTAGCTCAGCCTCCCTTCTTAGGCCTTCAAAGTGTATTAGCACTCCATCACAGGGTGCAAAGGATTTGAGCCTGTTTACAGAAACCAGAAAGTAAGGTGAATAGTTCTGAAATGTGTAGTAAGTAAGTGGAAAAGAAATCATGACAACATAAGGGAGAAACTTACTGGGCTTCCAGCATGCTAGCTTGATGGGAAGAAAAGTCTTGCTTCCAAAATGTTTTACAGCCAAAGTAAAGAGAGATATCTGTTCAATTAAGTCAAGTATAGCACATAAATAGTGATATTTTGGCAAATATGCTTATTATTAGGTCTGAAGAAAGCCTTCCTCTAAGGCTAACCTTAAGTTCATGGGGTAGAAATGTGGATTATTTCCTGCATTATATGCTAAATTGCATCCTCTGAGTGGCCTCTGTGTTCCATCAGAATGTGCTGAGTGCTCACTGCTGCTGAACACTGTACTGAAGGGAACCAAGGTGTTCTTATCAGAGTGACACACCTCAGAAAACTGAGACCTAGGGAGGTTCCTAAATTGTCAGGATTGCAGTGTGAAAACATGGTGGAGCAGGGATTCAGTGACAAATCATTATCATGCCCAGGCCATGGCCTGAAGCGCTCATCTTCACTACCTCTGGAGTTCAGACGAGGGAGTGGTGGTCTCTGTCTTTCAGGGTAGGAAACCCAAGTTGAGACTGGTTATGAATGATTATTAGATGTTAGCTATAGGGAAGTGATAATATTTAGGTTAACAAAACAAATTTAAATGCACAGAGGATGAGTAATTCAAAACTTGAATCTACTGGCTTTCCCAGAGAGGATGACCATAGGTGACTGTCTTTACCTCCTATGTTCATCTCCATTGGGAGTGAAAATAAGATGCCTGTCAATGAAAGGTTGTGAAAATCAAATTAACAATAAAGTTATTAATATTGATATTATTGTTACAGCAGATAACAGGAAAACAAGTGTCAGATTATATAGGGTGCTTGCTGAAGAACTTCACCATTATCCAGAAAGAAATGGGAAGATAGTTAAGTAAGGAATCAATATATTTGTAGCATTCAAAAAGCATTCTGAGCAATATGAATGGTCCAAGCGAGTGAGCCAGGTGTACACATACAAGCCAGAAAGCAAAATGCAAAACAAAACAAAACACTCAAAGCAATGACTCAGAGATAGAGAGGTAGGCTCTTGGTATTATCTAGTCACTGAGTTACTCCAAGGGCTGGAATGCAAGGTGGAATGAGATGCAGGAGTCTATGGGGATCTCAGTTTTCTGGTTTGAGTGATTAGGTGGAGGGTTTAATGATTAAGAAGGGAAGAATAAGCATGTAGAGGAGCAGATCTATGTCTGAGGTGCCTGTGAGCCAGACAGGTCATTTAAACAAGGTTGAGAGAGGATGAGTCTCCATTCGGATTGGGCTGAGGGCATCGGGATGTCTCTGGTAGTAGGGGAATTTTTGAACTTAGATTGAGGGAATAGTGTGAAAATTTAGTGTGACTGAGATGTAAATGGAACCCCAGAGTACTGAAGGGGCAAAAATTGATAAACCACAGCCACCAGAACAGGACAAAGGACCAGTGGAGAGTGACACTCTTGAAACCCAAGACTTAACAGAAATTGGAAAAGGTAATAGTGTCTGATATTTCAGACAGAACTGGGAGGAAATATAAAATTAGGAAGTGATCAATAATTTCAGTAAAGTGGTTTCAATGGGGTAACATTTTTGACAGCTGTATTTCAGAGAGTTGAAGAATCAATAGAAGGTGAGGGAGAGTTGACATTCGAGGGAAAAGTAGACTATGTTTTCCAGAATGCTGCCTATGAGGCAGTAAACATCTCAGTAACTATAGCTGGAGCATAGAACCAAGGATTTTCACTAAAGATACACATAAAAAATAAAAATAAAATTCAAAATCCATACTATGAGGAACCAAGAGAAAATGTATGGGGAAAAAGCAATTCATAACATGTAATTGATCCTCAATAAATAACACACACACACACATACACATAAACATACATATATCCTCACAAACTTTCCCTTGGTAGCCAATTGAGTAAATCAGTGGATGAAGTTAAATTCTAGTCCTCTTGGATCTGCATATAGGAGGAATGGTAAGCCTAGGGCACAAGCACAGATAAATCAGATGATTTAAAGGACAGATAGTCTTTGAGAGGGAACTCGGAGACTTGAGAAACTCCCATCTTTTAAACAGTCTCCCTCACAGCAGTCCTTTGTGCGATCCATCCTAAAAGTTCTTCCTGAGCACTGAGACAGCTGCCCACCAGAAAAGCTTTCTATATGACACTCACTGTCATCCAGGCTCCCAACATGTGGATGTTTTCCCTCATCCCTCCATCCTCTGACCACTTCCAAGCACAAAAGGAACCTTCTTCCCTTGACCACTTCCAAGCACAAAAGGAAACTTCCCTTGCATTTCCCTAACATTCCCTAACATCCCTTGCATTCCCTAACAGGAAAACAAGTGTCAGATTATATAGGATGCTTTCATTCAACATTCAACTACTCCCCATATCTCCCCACCTCCATTCCAGTAGTGCTCTGGAGACATGCAAGAATTAAGTTATCTTAAAATGGTCTAAATGTTTACATTCTAGTATATTTTATGTGCAGATAAAGAAAAAAGGGTTGCATAGCAGATGAGATCATGAGTGATTTAATTTGTTTCATTTTGTGTATTTTATGTTTTCTCTAGTGATTGGGCAGTTATAAAATAATAACTACTACAAAATAATTGCAAATAACAGAAAGAGATTTTCCTGTTCAAAGGAAAGGACTATAAAGAAAGTTAACATAAATAAAATAGATATAATCAAAAGGTCAGGGGAATGATTAATTTAAACAGTAAAGAAAAATTTTGTTCTTTTAGATAAGGGGGAAGGAAGTAAGAAGGGTGTGATAGTTATAAATGTATGTTTAGTCTAAGACAGGAAATTAAGGTGATTTACACATGAGACTATCAATGATCTCCTAAGTAGCAGTCTCATTTAATCGGACCCCTTATCAAGACAGCAGTCCTTTCCCTGTCTTAGGAGGAAGATGTGGAGTGGGGGAAGGGATTAGGAACAGAGCCTACTATCCCTCCAGTTTGTCCCTCATACTGCTGAAAAAATGGCCTTCCTAAAACCCTAATAACGCAAACTGCTTTCAACTTCTCTCGCTGGAGATTTGTTTAATCTTGACCCAAATTTCAAATCCATAGCCCAGAACAATCCAGATCTTGCACCTACTTTTTGCAGATGCCTACAGCTCATTTCCTCTAATGCTATATACTCTGTCCATACAGGCTGTCCCTCTTCTGTCCTTGTAAATCTAATCTCAGTGATCAGTCACTTGACAGATGTTATTCCAAACCCACTCACTTCAACATTTGGTGAGTTCAGAAGTGGGAGAAGAATTCTCTTATGAATCAAAGCCTTCCACAGTCTCCCCAGCTTTTCCAGCCCCCTCCATCTCCCGTCTCTGTAGAGCAACAGACAAACGCTTCCTATTGTTTCCCTCAAAGAGATCAGCCCATCTTCACATCCCTTCCAACCTGTTAGTTACCCCACTAGTCATAAAGAACTTTCTTTTGAAGAAATTTCTATCAGAAATCTGGCACCATCCCAGATTTTTGATAGAAATCCCTGCACATTAATCCACCCACATCAATTTCATGCTGCATATTTGCCTGCCTTGTTTTGATAATCAAGGCAATTTATTATCTGGTTTGTCCCTCTTTCTACCTCCCTTTCTCCCCTCCTACCTTGTGCTCATGCTCAGTCTTTGCTGTTTTCTCAGACCAACTCTGTCCTAAATAATGCCATAAATTTCACATAAACCAAGCTCATCCTCTCCTCTTTCCCCCTTTTATCATAGCCAGCTCAAGCACTGAGCCTTTTATGAACTTTGATGGAAAGGGGATAATTAAATGGGAATATTAAATCTTCCTGCTCCATTTTCAGTGTGCATAACACCTCTTTGTTTTTTGTGAGAGCAAATTATTAGAATAATATTAACTTGCTTTATCTTTTAATTTCTGCCACTTTGCAAGTATTTGGCGATACTAGAGAAATTGATAACTGAATCTGCAGTGAAGAAAGGTGTTTATTGTCATAATTTTAATAACCATGAATGAAAGACATAGAGAAAGAAGTAAGGCCAGTTCATTTTTATTAGATTTCCAAAGAGACAAGGGGGAAAATGCCAGACTATTAAATAAGAACTTTTAAATAAGAGTCTTCTTTATTCATTTCTTTTTCATAAGCTTTAAGGAAAAAGTGGAATCTGTTCTAGAAAGTAGCTCTTCTATCAAAACTTGTGCACAGATTCTGCACAGAAAGCTGTCATATTTAAGGAATCTTTATGAGAAAACTGATTCTTTACAAGGGCTTCTGGAGGTCCACACAAATTATTCAGATGTCTTCTGAACTGAAATGAGATTCTCACCCCTAAAGCTTCCCATGTTTCAAAAAACACCTTCTTCATAAATGGAAGAAGTCTACATTTACAGGGAATAGTGCAGAAAGACAGTTTCCTTTCCTACGCAGGAGAGTATTGAAATGTATTCAACACTCGCATGTGAACAGGCTTGAGTATTATGTACTCCTCCAATACCCAGGGGCTGAGCATCAACATCTGGAATTTGGAATCTATTCTGAGTAGTAGCACGGAAGAGGAAACCTGGCCCCTTGTGGTTGGAGACTCATTCTTTGCTTCCCAAATTGTCCAGCCCTCAAACCACAAGTTTCATTTCCAGCCTGTGGAGATTATTATATATTCCCACTCTTCTTTATTTTCTGTACATTGATATAGTTCTATTGAATCAATTTGAGAGAAAGCAGGAATTTTAATCTGCATGATGTTTCAATCCTCTTTGAAAATCCAAGAAAAAAAAATATGAACTGAAGAAAATGCACAGCTTTTTACATAAAAATTATAGAATCTATAGGCCCTGGAGATTCTGAAGAACCTCTGCTCTTTCCAAATAGTTTTCATTTGTAAGATAGTATCCTTAGTAAAGGCTGAGTCTCCAAGATGGTAAAAGCAACTTCAAAAAAAGTGTAATGAGCCTGTAACTTGTACTTATTGTCAAAGTACTGCTAAAACTGATTTTTAAATGTATTAACTAAAAAGCTATTTGTTTTATGTGTTTTATATTTGCATTATTGTAGCCACATTCTGAATCAATATTAAGAGAGATTAAACCTTTATTGGGTTCCATTTAAATTGGAGTAGATTAACAGATTTATTTCAAATTTCTTGTGGCTCTGAGAGGCTCTGAGAGTAAAACAACAATGGCAACAACAAAAGGAAAACCCACAACACACTATCAGCCAATGTTTATATGTAAGGCTGCTATTTAAAGAAACTAGGAAATAGGATGCAATAAGTTTTTTTGACCCGTGAAAATAATCATTCACAGTGGGTTGTCAGTAGGACTGGGCTTGCACTGTGATATAATGGAGATGCCACGGGAAACTTCTCTTCCCCTTTGCTGCCACCTAAAGGAATATTTCAGCATGATAATCACACAACACGTGCATATAAACACACATAGACAAACACACAAAAGAGAATTGGAAAGGGATGGCTGTGTTTATGATATGAAAACCATTAACCCTCGCTGATAGGCAGTTATACAGTCCCCTATTCTAACAAATACACAAAATGTCACAGTTAAACAACATTGATGTAAACCTCAAGAAACTAGGAATCTTGACTATCTTCTTACCTGGCACCTAAAAATTATGATACATTGTGGTGCTTCAAACAATAAACTCCTGAATGAAAAATTCCACTTTGTAATTAAACTATGGGGCAAAATCAACTCACTATATAATCGTAGGCAAACCAATTCAGTTCTTGGGGCTCAGTTTCTCCATCTAGAAAATGAAGTCTTCTTGTTTGCCTCAGTTTCTATGATTCTGCTAGTTCACAGTTACCCTAAACTGCAAGACTTTCATCATTATAGTACATTGTAGGTGCTGACCTGTATACATCCCACATACATGACAGAGAATCAGTGAAGAAGAAGGAAGGAGATTCACACAGGAGAAATAAATATGAAGTGGGTTTCTGGAGAAGAGCATCACGTTAAGTCTGTAGAAAAAAAAGGGAACATGCAATCTTATGAAAAGTAATCAGGTTATTCTTTTTATTTTCTTTATGAAATCAGTCCACAATTAAACATCCTCTTGAACAGAGTGCTATTTGCTGTTAGTTTTCACTGCCTCAACATGCCTGAAGCAATTAATATACCAGTTTATATTCCAGAATGTAAGCTAATATTTGTCACCATCACCTTCAAGAGAAAATAGATACCAAATACTTGTTAAATATTTTCAAAGAAACTTTGTTGAAATGCATCTGCTAGCTGCATTTAAGTATTAGGGGGGGTTCTTACATAACAATAATCAACCCAGATTTGGGTGGAACTCTCTTGTGGGGAGAGAGCTGGGAAGTAAACAAGTCCGCTCCTGTGAAAAAAATAGCAGCCATCACAGCACCTCTTTAAAATATTTCCCTAAAATTTTCTTTTTCTTATGGAAGTAATTCTCACACTTCAACACACATAAAATCAGTTGGAGTGTGTGTTAGCAATGCAAACTCCTAGGCTTCGGTCCCCAACATGGAATCTGGAATGGAGCGCAAGAATTATCAATTCATCTGTCACCTTAGCAGTCCAGCGCAGTTGTGCCTAAGTATCTCAGAGAATATCACCCCTCTAGAAAGACCCACAAAATAAGTACTTGCCCATTTCTTACTTTTTTCCCCCCTCAGATTAGTTTCATGTGTGATGTCTTTGCACCCTCTAGTGGATGATTTTTTTACTGCACTTCTTTCTCTTTTTTTTTTTTTTAATTTTTATTCATACTTTAGATTTTACAGTATAAGCAAATGATTATTGGAAAGCCTCTCCCCCACCCACCGTTGACAACCCCCTCTGTTCACTCCGACCCCTCTCCTTGTTGTTTTTTTGGTCTATGTTAAGTTCTTTGGTCACTTTGTCTTCTATGGCAATGTCCTTTTCTTTGGTGAGGGACTGTGATTCTAGAATATAGCAAGCCTTGTTGATAGATGTTCAGTCTTATCTCTGTACTGGGTAGCTGTTCATTCTCCTTTGGAATCTATTGGTGTTTTCCCTTGTTGACGGTCTTCAATCAATTCCATTCATTGCAGAAGATACTTGTTGTGGCGGGCATCTGCTGAAAAACTTTGCAGATCGTTTCCTCTGCTTCATTGTAGCTTTGTGTGGGCCTGCAGCCCCATCTCTGTGACCTTCCTCTCCCACTGAATGGAGAGGGGCACCTTGCATTCTTGAGCTGTGTATCCATCCTTAGTTTTTGACCTGTCCATTCATTGTGTGGCCTTAGGTGTGATTCTGTGATAGGTGATATCCATGATCATTTCCCCAGTCCAATATATCTTGTCTTTATCACAGTTCCTTCTCTCGTGGTCCACTCGTATTTGTGCACAATATTTTGCTCGGACCCTCACCAATTCTGTTGGTCCAATGGATTATTCTCTTCTCTTTCCTTCTGAGGACTAATAATTGGGGTGAGAGTGAAAGAGGTGCCCCCCCCCCGCCCTCCAGCCCACGTGCTGGTGGCTGAGCGTGCAAAGGCCGGGCTGCGACCGCCAGCCCAAGCGAGGTGGCCACCGGCAGGCCCGGAGCCCTATCAGGTTCCTGCTGCCGGCACCTCCGCGCCCTCCCCCTCCCCCCCCAGCGCCCACCTGGGGGCGGCGTCTTTATTAATAAGCCCTTGCTCAAAATATTTAAAAGATGCCATCTCTCATGACTTCTCCAACGGAAATAAAAGGACATCACGAAAATGTTTATTTGCTATAATTTCTTTCAGATATGTTTGCATATGCATTTGATATGCACTGTACATACCTTTTATGTGAGAAGTTCAAAATTGATAAAATTGAAATTTATATATCTAATATGTATACATATCTAATATGTGTATATCTAATATGTGAACATAATATATCACGTAGCTATGCACAAATATTTTAGCAACTTTGGATTTACTGACCAAATATTTTTAGACTACACTGTAAAATTGATGTTCTCGCACATGAGTTTCCTAATAAATTCCTTCCAACTCATCAATACAACTTGAATCTTCCTTACTGTTCCCTCCTGGTGTCTTTTCAGTTCCCAGTGAATCTTCTGAAACCACCACATGCTTACTCCCAAGATCTACAGCTCTCTCCAGCATCCTAAAAACTTGAATGTGTGTTTGGGACTTCAAGGCATCTTCTTGGGTTACATTGCCAATGCTTTGACTGCCCACAGGTGTCAAGCTGAAATATAATGAGTAGAGTGGGCAGAGAGTAGTGGGGTCTAAGGCAACCGAGTTTGTCACCTTGCAAGACATTCAAAAAAAAATTTTTTTGAAACCGAATTTTGCTGTATCTGACTTTGCTTCATAAACCAGCTGTGGATACTAGTTTGAGGACTTGTGACATGCTAACTGCTTATGGGGGTTATCTCACGGAATCTAACAACTGCTCTATGCAAGACATAGTGTCATTGTCTCGGTTTCACCAGTGAGGAAACTGAGGGGTAAGGAGACAGGGGTCTTACTCAGCCAGCTTTCCTGCCTGTGACTCCAGTCAACCTGACCTGTGTCCTCAGCCACTTTCCTCCAGTGCCTCTGAGCTTGTCACCTCTTGCCTGTTCAGTGTGACAGTGGCATTATGCTCCCCTCCTTCCCTAGACTCCAGACTTTCTACAGTACACCAGGTCTCTTTGATCTATCTGCACTGTGCAGCATCTTCACTAGTGCCTTAACCTCTGATTCTGCTGGTGTCTATATATTTGGACTTCTCATCTGGTAGTTGACATCTTTTGTCACATTAGCACTAGGTCACATTCTTAGTAACTCATTCCTTATATTGCAAAATAACATGACAGTCATATAAATACATTTTTACTGCTTAAAAAAAGCAAGAATTTTTTTTTCTTAAGAGTTTTGAAACAGTATTTCAGAGATGCTTGGATTTTTGCTAGACGCTAAATTTTCCTTTTATAGTACTCTCCCCTTCCACGTCACAGGCTGTTCAAAATACTAATGTAAATACTGTAAAATTTGAGTGCTTCTCCCAAAAATACTCTTAGAAGACCATATTCAATGGTCTTCATGTTTTCTTTTCTTTGAAACAAACATTAAGTCATCATGTAAAGACATCCAAGTGGAGTACTTCTTGAGGAAAAAAACGGCTATATCTTTCATTCTGAGCCGTTCTGGGTTGCTTTAGTGGTCACTAAAATAGAATGGCAGCCCAGAACACATTTCTGCATGGTTTCATTTTCCTCTTTACTCAGAGAATAACTCCCAAACTCACATGAACATTTTCAGTTTATTTAAGATATCTGATTCCCTTTAACCATTTGTGAAACAGACACCAAATACAGTATTTCTGTGGGAAGCTTTAATATAACATTTTGGCCTATACTTCAAAACAGAGAAGGAAGCTACTAGGGTATAGATTACAACCTGTGATTTTTTTTTTTCACTTCTAGGTGAAAAGAAGTTATAATTGTGTAGTCTTTTAACGTATACGCACCATAACTCACCCACCTACTATTCCTTGTACAGTTAACAAAGACACACTGTATTTCCCTACTATGAGATTCAAAGCCTGGCGGCAGTTAGACCAATCTTATTCTGTGAAAGCTATTTCAATAAATACAAGTTTGGATTCATTTACATAGGTACGAACAGCAAGTCATTGACATGAAGATGTAATTGTTCTTGATAAGAGGGGTTTCTAATTCGAAGCTGCTCAGACATGAAGTTTTGCTGAACCTGAGAAAAACAAGGCAGGATTTAATGTCTTTTTTCTAAAAAATCCACTGCAGAAATGGCAAGGCTAGGTATTCATCGTTAAGGGTCCTTTATATTGCTATTGGTCATCAGTGAGGGTAAAAGGCTGACTTTACCTGCAGGCACCATATTTTGCATAGCTATCTCAAACATGCAGGTGGCTTTACTCTCTTGCCAGCTATATCAGGATGAGGGAGGTGGGGATGTGTCCTCCAGAAAATTTTATAAAAAGTTTACAGTAGCAAATGTCTTCTTAAAAAGCCTAAAGAGATCATATTTTTCTTTTGGTGTTTTTTTTAATAGGTTTTTAAGAAGAAAGTTATTTATAATACAAAAATCCCTACAAATTTAGCAGATTATAATTAGTCTCAAGAGTTAACTCATACATGTTGAGTCTGCTGTTTGGTTCTTTCTCAGAGGTAAAACTAGGAAAATTAGACTTTAATATGATTGCACTACCTAAACACTCGTTTGAAAAGTGAAATGAAAACAATAAAACTGTGTTTTTGTGATTGCTGAATCACTTGAGTCATTCATAACAAATGTGCTTAATTTGTGGCCCTTCACTCAATCTGAGCTCTTTTCATCACTGTCCAGACCAAATTGATTCTGTTTCCTGACAGTTTATGACACATACCATTTCTAATATAGCCACCCCCTAAACTCACCATATAACTCTGCCAAGCGTCATTCATGAGGCTGGCAATTCTTGAAATCACCTGAGGGCACAGAAGGCAGATCCCACCAGAATTTCCAATTCAGATACACATGGTGTGGGTTCCAAGAATGTGCACGTCTGATGTTACAAGATAAATGGAGGCTGGTGATGATGTGTGAAAATTTATTTGAGGAAAAATAAATTTAAATAAATTTAAATGAACTGAAGTGGTTAAGGGAGATTTACAAACATGCAGAAGCACGGCAAAAAAATTCTCAGGTGGCTGTAGGTTAGACCCTTGTCAACAGCTTGCAATTGATTGTACTTTTACTTTGATTTTCCAACCTTGAAGCTTTTATTGGCATGAGTTTTGGTTGCTTACATGTACAAACCTCAGTCTTATGACTTCCTCATTTAACTTCATTTAACACAAATCCCAGGATGCTGCTAATGCATGCATTGTTATTACTATCATCATTATCATCATCATCATCATCTTTGAGGTAACATTGTTATACCACAGTCTATGATTCAAAAACATAGGCTCATGCCTCCTCAGATGCATTTCATCCCACTACACCCACCTATGCTAACACTTTTGGATCTTTATGATCACAACCCCAGAGCAGTGACCCTCTAGAAATGTCCCCATTATTACACACCCCAGAATTTTTACTGGGTTTTCTTGCTATCTTTTTATACAATGTACCATAGAAAGGCCTATAGATAGCCTTAAAAACTTCAGATTTGTGACTGCCTTACACTGTGCAGCTGATTGATGGGAACACCTGGGTGTGACTGTATGTGCAAAAAAAACAAAAAAATGGTCTTGGTAATGTTAGCTTCCATCTGGGCCTGGCACCACCTGGTGATAGCTATTTGCTTTTTCATTTTAGTTGCTGATAATTTTGTTCTATGACTCCTGGAAAATGCAGTAGAGAAAGGGAGAAAACGAGATGAACTTGGTAAAGAAGTCTATTGTATGTATGTTGATAATGTGAAACTAATCAGCCTTTTTCACTGGTTTAAAGAGTTCAAAGGTATTCTCATTAAGTTTTATTTTTGAATTTGCATTTTAGGACAGAATACAGATAAAGTAATTTAAATCAGAATACCTCACAATTTGATTTTGCTAGAGCAAATGGAAAATTTTACAGACTCGCTGTATCAATTTATTCTCCAATTTGAAAAGTCTTCAGAAAAATCTAGCAGTGCAGTGTTAAGTGAACCACAGAGTTCTGTTCATTTCTTTCTACTGTTCGGCAGTTACTCAAGAGACTAGAGGTCAAGAACAATAAAACAGGCACCAAAGACCCAGAAACTGCAAAGTCCAATGAAATCCAAGACCTGCTATTTAGTAGGACTAAGGTTTTGTAAAACAGCTTTTGTCAACCTTAGGTTAAGGGAAAGTGTGAATGAGAATGTGAACACTGAGAGGCAGTTAGGGGAGCTGGCAGGGGCAGGAGCTGAACCAAAAGTGGTGGTTTGCTGTGATGTCTCTTGCTCCAGCCCCTTCGGGAAAGGAATGGGAGCTGCCATCTTATTATTTCTATCAGCTTCCTGGAGACCATTTGGAGAGATAGGTGTGGCCTGAACACTGAGTTCTGGTGTTTGCCTCAGGCCTGAATAATCTGAAGAGGAAATATCTATCATGGTCTCCTGCTGTGCTGGTGATGTGGAAAAAGTGCCTGGGTGGTGCTGATGTTGTTGCTGTTTGAAACAGGGACACTCTGATTTCCCCTGAGCGGTCCATCAGGCTCCCCTATGTGACATGCCCCTCTAGAGGTACCACAGCAGGTATTCATGGTCACATGGGCATAGTCACACACTATTCATAAAACTGTTTTTTATCAAAATGCTCTGTGCATTTACACATATTATCACTTTCCTACCACACAGTCTCTTGTGAACTGGTATTGCATTTCAGCATCACAAATTTTATTTTAAAACCCTTTATAAGAGCATGGTTGAAATTACATTTCTATTCTTGTTTTCTTAATCCATTCCTCACTGTGAAAGTTTGTAAGATTTATTCAAACTTTTGCATAAAGACCTAAAAATACATGGATATGTATGAACTACATTTTATAAAATATGTTGATTTCTGCTGGTGTTTTATTCAGATTTTTATGTGCAGTAATGTGATTATTAGCAAGAGGGCACTGTGGTATTACATTTACTGTGTGTGGTCTAGCGATGTTTTTGCATGCTGTCTGTGAAGATTTATAAAGGAAAGTGAGAAAGTTCAATGGTCTCTTTACACCTCACTTCTCCTTAAAACACTGCTGAAATTAGGAAGTGACAACTTCAGAGCTTCCATTGTCTGAAATTAGAAGGTGTCTATAAATGATTTGGTGCAATCCTGTCAGCCCACTCATATTTTTCTACTTGAGAAAATTAATTTTCTCAAATTGCCCCTTACATTTGAGAAGTACCAGTTTCCAGGGTTTTCTTAAAAAATGTTTGATAGTTGAGGCTGATTTGGTAAGGATATTTTACATTCTGATTCACTTGGAACATAGGAATTTGAATACATAAAACTGCTTTTCTACATCATCCTGCACTTTTTATTTAGTCCTATGAACATTGAGATAATTCAAGAAATGTTTATTAAATTACCAAATTTTATTTCCAAGTGTTAATATTCTTTCATAATTACACATTTATCGTTCTGAATAATATTGTAATAAATCACTGACAAAACAAAATTTTAAAAAGCAATGTCTCACAAATATTTGTTTTATAAAATATATATATATATCATAAAGTCTTCTCACTCAATGCTGGTTAAGCAAAAACAGAATCTACAGTGAAGCATCTTTCTTTTCCCTACCTGTGTTACTAAGAGTTCTACATCATTTATTTACAATATATACAATACATTTTGATGAAAAAGAAAGTATAAATTGTTAACTCTACAGACTCTCCAAAGGGAAACTACCTGATGACTGGCCAGTGAAAGAAGAATGGATGATATTTGTAAATAAAATATTTTTCTCTCTAAAATGTATAAAAAGCTTTCTGGAATGTCAAAATCAGAGTGTAGGAACTATTCTCTCACAAATGAAATTATAGAACCTTAGTTGTCAGACAGAAGGGGAAATTAGGAAGTTATCAATTTGATTCTTTTAAAAGGAATTACATTTGAGAGCAAATAGCAGAATCCCAAGAAATAATGGTTTAGTCAGACAGATCTTTTATTCCTTGAATAGTGAAGGATGTCCATAGGTGAGCTGTTGCTATTTGGACTGGGGGATCTCCAATTCTCAAAATGTTTCCTCAAGCTTGTTAGATGACTGTTGGGACTAAAAGAGGAGAAATGAAGACAAAATGAAGGGAAGCAGGAAAGAGTAATTTCTGTGTCCGGAAGACACTCAATATGCCTGTGGATGATGCCCATAACTCACTAGTGGAAAGCAATCAATGTCCACCTTTGCCACAGAAGGCTTTTAGCAGAGCATGATGCCAGTGCTAATAGATAGTCTGTCAGTCAGGGAATAAGAGTTGTCCTGTCAAAAACCCATCATAGTCTCTGCCACAAACTGTTTCTTAGGAAGATGAGGTAACTGGAGCTGGAGAGATGACATTATTTTGTAGATAGCAATCAGCCATTCAAACTCTTTTTAAATGTCTACATTCAGGAATACAAAACTCCGATCACTTATTAATCCAAGAAAAGCTTACTTATTGCTATTTATAACCTAATACTATAGATGTCATATGCAGAAATCTGAAAGAAAATATCTTCTAAAAATTATACAGTATTAAATCTATTCAGTTTTACAGATAAATAACTACAGACTGACTAAATAAATGACTGCAAGGAATTCATTTGGAGAATAAACAAATATTCCCATGATCGTTCAATGTATATATAAGTTTGGTATCATTCTGCAGATTATGACTTCATCACTTTCTGAACATGAATACTTATTTGGATATTACGTTGTCACCTGAAATTGCAAAGATTTAATGCTTTGCTTCCATTCATGTTCTACATCTGGTTGTAAAAGGGGTACAAAATGTCCCAATCAGAAATTCAGTTTTGTGCAATTCATTTTTGATTGCAGTGGGAGAAACTACAGATGACCACGAGTGAAAGGAGGAAAATATTCTGCTCCGTCACCTTCCATGTCATCGCCATCACCTGTGTGGTTTGGTCTTTGTATGTATTAATAGATCGGACTGCAGAGGAGATCAAGCAAGGCAACGACAATGGTAAGAGACCAGGTCTCTCTTTTCAGTTTCCTCTCTTGGATTCCCTGATGGTAACTACAAGCAGATGGTGAAGCTCTTTGCCCAGTTTTATACTTTCCTGTATGAGGTATTAGCAAAAATCAGAGCTGGTAAATGAGTCTTCGTCAATTATGTTATTGATTAATACATTGACTATCTACCATTGAATATTTGGGGACCCAATAAAATCAAAATATATAAAATCCTTGTAAAACCCAGAGAGAAATACAGAAGTAACATACTCAGGCTCTTCAGGAACTCAATGAGAATCATGTTCTGCCTGATGTGAAAAAGCAAACACCTATGAATATGGAAGAATTTTATTTAATTCAGCATAGTCTTTGTTTATTTTTACACTGTATAATTTGATAGAGATTAAGACTGTAGTCTTGATTTGAAATTAGCTGTGCATTTTGACTATGAAGAATAATATTAATTCTTTAAAGAAGATGTCTTAGATTGATCCGGCATAGTCTCCTACTTAAAATAACATCATTTTAAACAGAAGCAAAAATAGGTTGTCTACTTCTGAAGATACCCAGTCCTGTTTCTCATAAGGCTGTACCAGCTTTTCCATAAAACTTAAATCATAGCTGATAAAGCCTCATCTTAATACCCCCCACCCAAAAATAGAAACAAAAATTAAACCACTGCTGAACCTGAAAGGAGAAATTGTTTAGGTGATAACACTATTTGTAAATTTATGTAATTTTAAAAATTTATGGAAAATGTTTATGCACCTTCTTCAAAAAAGGTATAAGATCAATGAAGGAAAAAAGATGACAGGAAGCGAGGGAAAGAACGATGAAAGAAAAAGAACTTTAAAAGGGAAAGGTTTCGTCTGTTTTCTCCACGTCACAGCTGAATGGGTGTTGCATTCTCGCGCTTGTCCTTGAGAGGGCAGCAGAGCGCACCGGCAGGTGCAATCACGGGCGTTATAGAAGCAGAGCGAGGTTGCAGGAATAAAAGGCCCCCGCCAGGGGTGGCAGGAGGTAGGAGCCACACCTTAAGGGGATAAAGGTGGAGATGGTGACAAAGCTGCAGACCCGGAGTTCCCTTTTGATGGGGAAAAAAGCATTGATGCTTAAAATCTAAGGGCTAGAAAAACAAATCTAGTGAGATTTTTGCTGTTTTTAGTCCAATATTAACTCATCTATATACAACTTATATTGAACTACATTATTCAAAACTATATTTTGGGTTATACCTGAGATCCTGGATTAAAATTGTCTGTCACATCCCTATTAAAATAGCTCCTTGATAGTAAGATTGTTTTTAAGTCATGTCCACTGTAGATACATCTACTGAAACAATTCACGTGTATTTAGAAAAACAAGCAAGATCCTACCACCATCCCCACCTCACTACACCTGTTTTTCTAGAAATCAAAGGTAGACCTTATAGACATACACTTAACATTTTTAAATGACTCATTTAGAGTTTAGATATACAAGCATCATAAATTTGTCCAAATGTAATCTCATACATTTCCTCTAGTCACAAGACTGCAGAACTCCTATTCTCTACTAGCCACATGTGAGGGAAAAATATTAACAGAAGCAACCTCATGGGACACATCATCTGTTTGTAGACAAGACAGAACCACTCTCTTAGATTCCCTTTATTTTGTCTCACTTCCGAAACTTGTGGGTGAGCATGTATCCTTCAATGGCTATGACTATAATAGCTTCACTCACAGAAGTCTCTCAAGAAACCAAAAACCAAGGCTGTCTTCCTTTTATCTTGCTCTCCCTTTCATTTTCTCTTTCACCCAGTCTAATGTTTTCAGTTGTTACATCTATGCTGATGTAACATCTTATGTCTTCAGTTGCTACATCTATGCTGATGTAACATCTTATGTCTTCAGTTGTTACATCTATGCTGTTACATCTATGCTAAGGCCCCAATTTGTCTTCAGCTCACACTGCACTGACTCATGAACCTTCCCACCTCCCAAACTTCCCTATATAAAGCCTTTAGACACACCACCAACTATGCCCAAACTCACAATCTACCACCTCCTACTCCAGCACCTGACAGACCTGAACTTTCATTCCTCAGTCTGTCTCTCACTTCCACCTGAAGTCAATCACCAAATCCCTTCTATCCATCTTCAGATGCCTCTGAAATGAGATCATCTCTGTCCTTCCCTACTGTCACCGTCTGCATGCAAATGATTATTTCTTTTACTTTTTCTCAGTGAGACTTTCCACAGTTTTGCCCACCTTCAGTCTATGCTCAATAAAGAAATAACAGCAAATTCACAAAACACCAGTCTGGTTACCACCTAGCCCCACTCAGTCATTTCTCTTAAAATGTACTCCCAAACTCTCAGATCCTGCCGCCCCCACTACCAGGTGAAGCCGATTATAACTCCCTCATATCTACTGCCAGATCCTTAATCAGTCATTCCATCTGTGAAACGTTCTTCTCAGTTTCTCTATTCCACACACATCACACACTCACATCAGCACTTATATCCCAATACACGTCCCTTGTCCATACTTGAATTTGTATTATACATCACTCCCCCTAGAAAAACTCCGTGAAGTGCAACAATTGTTTCTCTAAATGTCATTCCCAGACTGTCAGCAGTCACATCACCTGGGTACTCATTAGAAATGCTCCTCCTCTCCTATCCAGAAATTCTGATGGAATCCAGCATATCATGCTCAGAAAACATCCAGGTGGTCATGATGTCCCCTTCATTTTATTTATTTATTTATTTGTTTGTTTGTTTGTTTTGGAAACTAGGTCTCGCTATTTTTGCCTGTGGAATCGCAGGCTCTCGTTGCCTGGGGTACCACAGACTCAAGCAATCCCCAGCTTCAGCTTCCCAGGTAGCTGGGATTACAGGCGTGTGCCACCATGCCCAGCTATTTTTTTTGGAACTAGGTCTCACTACAGGCCCCAGGCGGGACTCGAACCGTGATCCCTAGCCCCAGCCGCTTCATAGACTGAAGTTTACAGGCAGGAGCCACTGTGCCTGGCCCATTTTAAAAACGATTGACCTACCATGTGTTTCCATAGCATCCCACTTACCACCACAACCCCATGATGCTTCTCTGTCGACTGTACAATCTAATTACCCACAGAGCTTCTATACCACTGTGAAGCCTCAGTTTTATCCCCTAAGTTTACATTTAATTACATCATCCATGAGTCCATCTTTTAGCCATGTTCAGAAGCTCTGCCTTACAAGACCTTACAAAATCTCCACGGGTTTACCATCATTCGTTTAGTCGGGTCTTCCCTCAATGGACTCAGTTCAGACTCGAGGGCTTATGTCTGTCCTGCTCTCCAGCACAGACATCTGAATTCAGAGTCTTTGCTCCGTGCCTGGAACATGTGTGGGGCCAAAGAATGGTGGAGAACAAGGCCAAGGACAATGTTGAAGGCTTCACACTCAAGCTTTGCCACTTTTATTTCCTTTTAGAATCTTCCTTCAAAACACTTTTTTCCCGTCCTTAGTTCTGGTGATGCAGTTTCAGATGACAGTTTTCCAGTCAGATGTCAGGTCCTTCAGTCCATGTCCCATGGAAAAGTCTGAATGATAATCAGAGTTTGCTTTCTAATAGATGCAAGGCAGATATAGATGGGAAAGGGCCAGTGCCCTGCCATATACTTTTTAAAATTATTGTAGTTTCTTAAAGGCAGTGAAAATGTAGTAACTTTTATCTTTGGTATTCAGAGATAGTGAATTCAGAGGCAAGGTATTTACCAAGAAGTAGTACCTGGTGCTGTTCCCCCAAACTCATATGCAGTGGGACACCTTGTAAATTGGTAATTTTAAAAAAGAAACTATTGTTTCTTTTATACTGTATATTCTAATTATATTTAAATTTGATGTCCCAAAGTTCAGTAGTATGGGCATCTGGATGAGCTGTTATTATATTAATCTTGCTTTTGTATTGGGACCATAAGTACCGATCCTGAACTTACCTTTAAAAGTTGCTGGGAAAACAGATTAATTTAAAATTTAAACTAATATAAACCCATCTTGAAAACCTTCAAAAATGTGTGAAGAGGAACAAATTGTCCTTCCTGAACCTGAATTGAAATGGAATATAAAATGGCAAAATCTTTTCAACATCAGTAACAATATGAGAAAAGAAAAAAATCTTTCATATGTTGTTAAATTGTGGTTCTTTAAGATTAAACATGTGATGTCTCAAAAACCTCACTCACCATGCTTCCTTACTCTCTGATGACCCAAAAAAAATCAGATACATGGTACTTGAAACTCGAACACCCTAAATTACCCAATTGCCAACTCCTCTTTGGGGTAGAATTCCTCTTTCTGTTTTATCTTTACATATTCTAGAAAATGCTTCAGAATAAGCTTTGTGTGTCGAAAACAAAACTGAAAAATGCAGACCAAGAAAACTTGACTATAATTTATGCTGTCTAGTAGAGAGACTATGGTTCAGAGCTTAATGCGGTCCCAGGATTATTTAAATGTGTTCACAGGAGAGACTAACCTAACAAGCTTATTTTGTTTCCATGCTTGACTCACTTGTAAGTCTCTTAAGTATCTCCAGGGCAGGGACCATGCCTCATTATTCAGAGTGCACTTTGTATATGTACAAGAAGAGACAAAAACACGTTGGCTGTGCCTGACTTTAGATAAGAACTTTTTGCAGTATACTCATTAGCTTGCAACATTGCTTGGATTATGTGTTAAAAATCCCTTCCTTGCAATTACATACTTTCTTCTCAGCTATGTTATGAAACATTCCTTTAGAAAGTAATTGGACATGTAGTTGTTGATAATAATCCAAATATGATAATCCCCGACTGAGCCTAGTTGACAGAGAAGACCAAGGTTCTAACTCTGCCTTTGGTCACTGCCTGGTCATCTTAAATAAAATAGTAACTCTGAAAACCCATAGTAAAAGTAAGTAGGACTGAATATCCTTCAAAGACTCTTTCTCTGATTCATTTTTCAAAGAGTCCATGAACTTGACATTGTAGCATATAAATTGAAACATTATAGTTATACAAATACTCTCCATGCAGCATACATATTTATTCCATTGCATTGTCATTTCAGCAGGGTGTAGAAAAGGTTATAAACATGTGAAAGTTTATTTTTTAAATGATATTTAAATTTAAAAAATGAAGGAGAAACACTTCCTCAGCCCCACCACTCATACACACCCTTACACAAACACATTTTGTAATGCTTCATAACCTTAAGTATCCAGCCAAAAATATCACAATTTTGCCAGTGAGATACGTTTTCTAAATATACATTGTCCCTGCAGCTGTCAAATGAGGCAGGTCTCTTCTGCTCTTCGGGGATTTAAAAAGGCTAAAAAGACACACTCCAGGTGTCTCTATCACATAATTTGCTATATAATATATGCAGAATACTCCAAGAACCCAAATTTAAAAGCTGGATGAGACCAATGTTTCAAAGATGGGGAAATAAGTAATTTTAACTTCAACTATATCTTAGCATCCACCTGGGACTTTCTGGTTTGTTCACTTCTACTTAAAGGGAAAATAGAGTAATACCATGCTACTGTGACCTAAGATGTGTACGCAGAGAGATGAGGAGACTATGCGTCACCAAGGAAGGATATTTTCAGAGCAACATTATTGGTGGGAAATAAATAAGTTTGAAGGTCAACAGATACATCTCAGTTTCCAAGCCATTGTCTTGTAATCCGAAAGTTTGGCATTAATGTTTCCTAACAAATTCAATTCATGCGGTTGCCACTTAAGCATTTCAGAATCTTTTTTTTTTTTCTTCAAATTTTTGGTGAGATTTCTGAGCTTCACAGGTGAAAGAAACTTCAGTATATGAAGTGCACAGGCCACAGGGTAAGGTGGTAATATGCTACATACATGCTTGTAGCCTAGTTGGCAGCTAACTCACTCTATTCCTCTGGAAAGCTAGTGGAGATTTCCATGACTTAACTAGTGTTCAGTTAGGGTATCTAAAGTCTGAAGTCAGTGAATTTAGAAATGTCTAAGTTGTAGGTACTACAGAAACCTTTGCTCTTAATCTATAACTCAAGCAGTCAAAGATAAATAGCATTCACATCACTCAAATAATAAAAACATATTTATATAGCATTTTCTATATTTTCTAAGAATTATTAATGCACTTACACTAACAGCCCTACTAGGTAGATCTTACCTGAAGAAACTACTACCATGCTGATTATTTGGGATGGTATGCAAGGTATTGCAAACCTTGAATACCACCTCACATATGTACAATTATAGAAAGACCTGCAAGAATTTTGTTTAACAATTATATATTGAGACTGCCTTGAAAATGCATTGCCTATTCTTGTGGAACAACATAATCATATGAAAAATGATCAGTTAAATTTACCTACTAAAATAAAAAGGGATAAGGAATAAGTATACAATCTGATCACAAAATAGTATATAGAATATCCGTTCCTTTGTTTTCTGTCCAAGAATTTTCAAATGTTTCTTACCAATGCTTAGGGATAGGAAAAGTTTTTTTTTTTTTTCTTAGTTTACAGAAACTCCTGAAGAAAGAATCCAAGCACAGATAAGAGGAAAATGACCGTTGGACTCCAGAGAAATGAAGAAGTGGTTAAATTGGCAAAAGTTGAACTTTCTAAATTTCTATTCTGAACTGACAAGTAGAGACAACTTTGTGCCCTTGGCAATTCCAGCTCCCAGTCTCACATATATAAGTGAAGAAAAAGAATATTTTGCGTTGCACAAAAGACCCACAAGAAGCAAGATTTTGTATCTTTTCTTCATTAACGTCACTTCCTTATAGTATACATTCTTTCCTCTTGATGGAAAACAGCATAAAACTGACTAATCCAATAAAGTTGAATATGAAAACAATTTTCTGAGACTCAATAAAAGGACATCAATCAGTAAAATAAAAACATTCCTGAAAAAACCCACTTAACCCCATTTTAGTATCTCTTCTCAATATGTCCTGATAGTGAGTTTTCCAAGGTAAATCTTTATAATTTCTCAAGTTTTCTCTTTTATAAAAAACAAAAATCTTGTCCACTTAGTTAAAAGCAAAGAGAAAAATCAGGTTATCTCTGAAAAAAGATGGTTATTTTAGACAATGAATTTGTACCCATTTGTTTCCATGTAGCTGGAGGGAGTCTATGCCCACTAAATTTTATCTAAGAATTTAGTGAGAGCTTTCTTTTCCCAGGAACATTTAAAGGAAGACTAACTTGAGCAGAGAAAATTGAAGAGATGCCTCATGAAAGAAAATAGAGTGGTCATATTTTGTTTTCCACAAATGACAAAAAAAAATGACAGTTGGTTACTTGTGGCCCATATTCTCCTTATGCTTTATGGATTCTGGTCACCATTTCTGCACAGAGAAGTGGATCAAGAGTGGAATCGTCTTCAGAAGAAAGACCTTTTCACCAAAGAAAGTGGAGCTTCACTGACAAGTAAAGAAAGGCTCTCATCTCTGGTATGTTGAAAAGACTGAAGCAAAAAAGAAAAGTCTGAGTCAGTGCAATCAAATCAGAAATTCAAAGCCTTTATTCATCCTTGAACTATCTACTGAACAAGGCACTGTGGAAACAAAGACTGGCCAGATAGAAATTCTGTGTTTGTCACAGTCATAACAGAGTGAAGTAAAAATGACCTATGTAAGAAAGTGAACTTATTCCACAAAAAGCAGAAATAAATTCCTACAGAATAGGAAAGTACATTTCCAGCTGGAAATTACTAGGGAGTTGGGTTTTGTGGGGCAAGTAGACACACAGAAATTTGAAAGAAAATTAAGGGAGGAGGAATATTGTGGATGGAGGCACAGAAATGGAAAATCTCCAGGAATTTAGGAGGAACAGTTGGTAGTTTGATTTAGTAAGCAAAGGGGAAATTTATATGCAATCCAGGGGGATTTCCCTAAGAATGGGAAAGAAAGCATCTCTAGATTTTCTGAGGCTGAAAGCTTTTTAAACATAGAGAAGTGTCTGCTCAATTTAACAGCCAACAGCAAAAATTCTTCTAAATGTGAAGAACTCCAAGATAACCTTATTTGCATACTAAATCCTCCCTACAAGTTTCCTAAAAAAGCTTAAGTGCTTGTCTTCCACCACAGGGATTCTCAGTCTCAGCAATACTGTCATTTTAGACTAGATTCTTCTTTCTCGGGGAGTGAGTTCCTGTACATTGCTGATCTTAAGCTAGCATTTCTAGCCCCCATGTACTAAAAGACAGTCGTAGCCCACCCCAACACCAGGTGTGACTGTCAACAATAACTCCAGAAGTTTCCAAATAGCCTCAGAGGTACAAAACTAACCTCAATTGAGAACCACCAGTCTACCCTGAGTCAGTGTCAGGTGATTGTTCCTGCATAGATAGAAAGAAGATAAGTGCTAAGTCCTTCAACATGGTAGAATGGGACATCATCTTTTTTGCTTCCAGAAACAAATATTTATTACAAAATATAAGAAGGATATTATGTATAGCTCTATTCACTCTTAGGAATAAAAGTAAATAAAACCCAAGTTGAGTCATAGATTCTCAGTTAACTATAGCTTCTAACCAACTCTTCGGGGCTACCACACTAAACAATGCTGTTACTTGATAATTTCTCACATGAATGGGAGACATCCTCATGTTGGCCAAAGGCAGACTTGACCTCATGTATTTCATATTCATCATTAGGTTTGCTCTAACCACTGTTGTAAATACAGAAATTCTTGTGAAATTATTTTCAAAACTGAAGGCAAATTCTAGTGATGGTATTGGAAATTACCATTGATGTCTAAGGAAGTAATAGTTCTCAGGGACAAAACATAAGGGTTATCAAACAAATGACTAAAATCATTAATGATTAAGGAATGATTAAGGAATCATATGGATGGACATCTCATTTTTTTGTGTCTGGTGAGATGTGGCAGTTTCTTTATCATTTTTTAAAAATGTTAACAGAAATAAGGTTATGGGGGCCATACATACAGTCCAATAGTATCTATTAATTCACCTTCTTAAAATTAAATTTTGATTCTTTCATTTGATATGTTTATTATCCTGACATAAAGACTTAGCTCTAAGAAATAAATGTCAAACAAAAGTCTAATGTAAATAGTGTCTGATAATCATAGTAAGCACTTGATGCTAAGAAAGTAAGATCATTACAGTGGTAGAAGAGAGGACTTTTTCACATACCATTAGCAATAATTTTTAGAATATATAAAAGCAATTAAACTATTTATGTTGTAATTCTTACTAGTTATTAATATATTCTTTATTCACTAAATGTAGCAATCTTTTGAAGGAGTCATAAAAAAAATTACCAAATCTATGAGTGACAACTTGGTGATAACTTCCTCTCTTTTTTATTCAAAGGTGTCCTTGAGTGGCCATTTTGGACGAAGCTGGTTGTGGTAGCCATTGGCTTCACAGGAGGTCTGGTGTTCATGTACGTGCAGTGTAAAGTCTACGTCCAGTTGTGGCGCAGGCTAAAGGCCTACAACCGGGTGATCTTTGTGCAGAATTGCCCGGACACTGCCAAAAAATTACAGGAGAAGAACTTCTCATGTAATATAAACACGGACATGAAGGATGCTGTGGTCGTGCCTGTATTGCAAATGGGTACAAATCCCCTGCCACCTGCAGAGGGCAGCCCTGCTGAAGTTATCCCAGTGTGATGGACCCATTTGGGAGTTTCTTCACCTAGGAATATCTTTCTAGCCCTTGGCCACTACAGTGTCAGAAGTGATCCTGAATTATTAACTCCTAATCTTCTCTTTCTCCTACTGACTTATTTTTTCCTTCCTTTACTCAAAGAGGAACAAAGGAAAAAATGCACCAAATGGCCAGGATCCTATAGAGCAGAGTTTCAAGTGTAAAAAGAAAGTGTGAAAAATTTGTGTGCCAGAGAATGATTTCTAAGACAATTAAAGAAGCATCAGAGCAAGGAATGTTTCTAGGCAATGAGGAAGGACAAAATGGCCATATGATCCTCTCCACAGTAACAGGGAAGAGCTCAAGAACATGGACTGGAGTTGCAATGTGTATTTCTTGCAGGGCCTCGTAACATCAAATATCTCATCTGGAAATACCAAACATACTTGGTTTTAAGCTTGAAACTGTCTGCATTATCTCTGAGGCACATCAGAATTAACTTGGAGGATGCATATTTTGATATTCATACTTTGACAGCTAGCAGATTTTTATGGCTATAGTGGAGTCTAGTTGTTTTGACCAATGCATGTTTTTGAAATAGATGTGATACACCTTGAAAGATATTAATACCTGGATTTGCTTTTAAACCATGAGCAAAAGATTTTTAGAAATTTTTTGTTTGTTTTCAAATATCCACATAAGTTGAAATCAAACATCACGGCCTATATTTTATCTGATTCTTCTAAAGCAGTGCTTTCCACAGAGAAAGAATATGAACCTTGAATGGAGGCCACATATGTAAATTTTTAATTTTCTAGGAGCTGCATAAGAAAAAGGTAAAAATACATAGAAAAAATAATTTTCAAAATATATTTTATTTAACACTATATGTTCAAGTTATTTCAATACATCATCAGTATAAAAAGTTGGGATATCATATAACTTTTTTTTTTTAATGGAGCAAGTCTTCAAAATTCAGTCTGTATTTATCCTTACAGCAGCTCTCAATTTGAATTAACCATGTGGAATAACACAGCCCTGAAATTTAGAGATCAAACTTCTGCTTCATTTAACAGTTGAACATTTCAAAACAACAGGTAAATTCAGTCTTTTACTCACAGATTCGGCGAATGTTGAGACTTTACAGAGCACTAAATTAATGAAATGTAATGTCCTAATTAAGTAACCATTTTTCTAAAGGGTAAAAAACAAAAGTGCAAAAATAAAAAGCAATCTGCATGTGGCAAAATTCTAACATTAACTTCTGCTTTAAATTATGAAGGAAGCACTTACAATAGGGGGGAAACTAAATATTTTCCTTTTAAATCAACTGTGCAAGGTTTTGTTGTTTTGTTTTAAAATCCACATGAGGTGTCAACTTGACAGATGAGTAGTTATGACCAAGCATTTAGACTCTATTTTAAAAACTGACAGTATTCTCCTTGCTCAGCTGGGAAGCAAAAATATTCCACAGATTCTGTGTAATGAATTGAGTTGTTTCGGTTTGACAGTTCAGTTGATTATTGTGTTCTTTGCATATTCATGTAAAACTGAAGCGTGAATGATACTGCAGTGAGCTAGATTAATGATTATAGATATAGTGACTTGTCCAAGAATGATGTCCTACATGAAAGAAGTGATTTATTTTTGTTAGCTGTCATATTTATTCTAGTAAACAGGCAACCATGATGACCAGAAGCACCAAAGCATGGGTATCACATTGCACAAATCTGGGTCTCAACTGATGCACTTTGTCACTATCAGTTTGCTTGTTCTTCACAGATAATAGGATAAAGGAAAAAAGAAGTAACCCTTTAATGGGGACACAGGAGATATGACTATTAGTAATGGCTGACAATGAGTCTGACTAGATCCAATTCCTAGAAATAAAGAAAAAGTAAATAATGTCAACTGTTGTGTGTGTGGTGTGGGGGTCTATCCATGTTTATACACAGAAAATGTTAAGGTTTTCAGACAGGAAGAAAAGGTTTAAAACTCATCTTTCTTAAAACTTGTAGGAGTGTGGAATAAAGGCATAAGGAAAACAAACTGAGATAACTAAACTGAACCAAAATTGCTACCTAATTAAAAAAGACATAAGTGATCTTACAAAACTATATATATATATATATATATATAATTTTTTTTAAAAGGTGAACAAACTGATCTTTGTACTAACTTGCTCTTACACTTATTTCCATTGAAAAGACTAAAGATAGATCCATTCATGGATAACAGAGCTTTGGGTGCTTTAACTATGGCTCCTTACCCAAGGAATTAACCTTGATTTGATTTTTCTGCTAACTTTCCTAAGCATTGGCAACTTAATTGTTTACAAATCCTAGGGTGAGGGTGCTGGGTAAAAAAGGGATATCAAGTCATTGACAAACAAATACGGATTTATCTTCTGGTTGCTGAGAAAGAAAAGGGTATTTACTTTAATTACTTAACATTTTAATTCTGTACAAACCTAAGCAAGATAAGTGCATTACTCATTTCACAGTGGGAGACGATTGGCGTAAATAAGGCCTCCTTTATTAAGCGCTACAAGAAACACTAAAATAATACTTCTATAATAAAAAGTAAAGACAGGCATTACAGTATGAACCACAGAAGATGACATGGTGTTCAAGCATTCAAAATTCTGAAAATTAACTTTCATTGGTGTGATGTTCTTGTTATGAGGAAAGAATATAGCTCCCTGGAAGGTTAAAAGCCAACTTTTCATTCTGCTATTCTACAGACCTTTTTTATCCCTGAACTCCTGAATTAGAATCTTTCTAGAGTCTGCCGATGGTAGCTGGTTATGATTCAACAGTCTGAAACAACTGTGGACATCTAAAGCCTAAGGTTAATTTTTTTTTTATTACTATTATTTTGTATGGCAGTGGTACACTTGCCATTCCAATGAAAGAACTGGACATTCTGACAATGCTTCTGCAGGCAAATGTAACCCTGAAAAAGAAAAACTGCTCTCCAGAATAAGATATTTTGAAGCATGTTTACTTGCTCATGTAACAAATGAGATGGAGCTGAAACAAAGGACTGAAACTGAAGATTGACCTTACAATTCTATTAAAATCCTTGGCTCTTTATAATCATGAATCTGTAGTATTGTCAAATCCACAAAACAGACATTTATGCTGTTGTTTTTTTTTAAACTAAAGATGTCTGTTTTGCTGTTTAGAATCAAATCTTAAATGGTAATGGTATGAAATTCTAGTCATTTTCTTTTGAAGTGAAGCCTGAGAAGGCAATTGAACTTAAGTACAAATACAAACAACAACAAAAATTAAGTCAAAACAAAAATGAAGGGAGATAGATGTATTCTGAAGGAGTCTTTCAAAACATTGATTTAATCTCTGATCTGCTGTAATTACAGTCTCAGAGAGGGTCCTTTTAGTTGCATCCATATTGTTTTGTAGAAGTCTTTGGATATCTTTATCGTTTTTTCTTTGACTGAAAAATTAGCTCAGAGCACCGACATTGTTAAGATATTGTAATTGTCATAGGGGGTGAAGTGAGGAAGATCATCTCATCAGCCTGACAGTTTGCCTTGCCTTGCCACTGAATATTTTGGAACAAAATAGAGCACTTAAAATGTATTACTGTAGTTGTTACTTAATTGTGTAAGACACTTTAACCAAGAAAGATGAAACCTTTTTTCTTTCCCCAAGTCAGCCCAAAGGTGCTATTTTACATATCAATACAGTTGAAAGGAAGTACTGTTATTTTGGGCTGCAGTGTTTCCTCCAGATCTGAAGAAAGCCCATGTTGAAATTGGACATCGCATTAAAACAAATAAGAATAAAGTGTTTTAACTGTGTACAATTTTTGAGACTAAGCATTTGTACTTTTTTTTTTGGTTTTACCTAATTCTCTTGCATTAAAAATTTCCTGTTTTGTGAATAATGTGTACTAAGAAAAATTAAGGAAAAGAAAATAATTATCTGTGAAAAACTTTGTATATTAAATAAGTGATTCAAATGTTTGTTGTGGTTCAAACTCATTGGGATTTCTGCAGATAAATATCTGCAATTCTTACCAAATGATGGTATTGATTTCCCTTAGCCAATAAAAGGAACACCATTTGAAGAAAAGTGGTTTAACTTGTTGACAAAGTGAGAAGAGTAGCAGACTCATGTCTGAAAGCCCCCTGTCCTGTTCTATGGCAGAGAGCAGGGGTGTTTATTATCCAGAAGCACAAGGGAGTAGAAGAGGTCAGATGGGCAAGGGTCAGTATGTCCTTTGCTGAGATTTCAGGGACATTTAAGTTGGGGATAGCTTGCTTTCTAAACACCCAGTGTTCAGCAATTTCAACATTCCTTTCCTGGCCCAGAACAGGAGAAGACAAGATTGTTAAACAAGACAAAGTTGTTAAATGGAGAGGAGAAATAAAAGAGATAGGAATGCTTATCTGGGACAGAGAGAGAGAGAGAGAGAGAGAGAGAGAGAGAGAGAGAGAGAGAGAGAGAGAGAGAGAGAGAGAGAGAGAGAGAGAGAGATGTGTCTGTTTATCACTACATCACAGCATTCAAACAGGCTGAATGTTAAGATTTTACAATGGCTGGGTTTTTAAGCAGGGTCTAAGTATATTTATCAATACTTTAAGGTCAAGATGAGTTGATTAACCCATGACATTTGGCAAGGAGCAAGTAGGAGCATAAATAAGAGAAAATCAGTGACAACACACAGACTTTGGAACTCTGGTTAAAAAAATAATAAATAACTAGAGAAAAATCACAATGTTATGTAGACAAAGAATTTTCTCATGAATAAAGTCTTGGATAGACAACAAAGTGGCATTTTTCTCCTATGATAAAATGGTAGGTTCAGATACTTCCACAGATAATCAAAACTAAGAGAAACTTTGGAATCTCTTTCTGATCTGACAGGTTTGGTGATTCATGAAAAAAATCCTTCTCCAAAACCTCAACTTTAAGTCTGAATTCAGAGTAAACAAACTGCTTCTCCCTTTAATTGCTCTTGTTCATTCCTCTGCCTAAATTGAGTATCTAAACTTAAAGCTTTCTCCCAAGTCCCCAACTGCAGCAGCCACTCCTAACTCACTAGTCATGGTCACTGAATGCTCAACTAAAGGTCCAAAATCTGGGTGTTAGGACAAAAATAAGAGCAGCAAGGATGTGGGTTAGAGTGGCTTAGAGATATTTTAACTGGGGGAAACGGCTATGCTGGCACAGTAAGTAGCACTCAGTTCTGCATAGGAAATTCCAAGCAAGATTTAGCCAATAAACAAGTCCTATTAGAGAGTTCATTACATATAGACAGAAGACAGACAGATTGAAGAAAGACAGGAACAAAAAATAAAAGACAAAGTTTCCAGCTCCCCTTGAGACTTGTCCTTCTCAAATAGGTCAGATTAAGTAAGGCAACATAAAGGGTCAGTCACCCTTTTACTGGGGGGCAAAAGGGGGGTGGGTGCTGATTCTACTTTGCAACAAAGGGACTTGGGGTGAAAGTCTCATAATTCATCAGAACCCAGTGGGCAATGACAGACTTTCTCTTATTTCCTTCCTGAATGACAGGCACATGTGAAGTGGCCTGCGGTAGTGAGTTTCTCACAAACCTCCCATTTTGTGTTCCAGGGACATTTTGATGTTTAAGACTCACTTCAGCCATGACAAAACCTGACCTAAGTGAACCAAGAAGCTACTCAAGATCAGCAGATGCCAAAACACAGCTGTTCACTATAGGAAACAGCTTGAACACAAATGCCTGGAAGGCCTTTGTGTCTGATATGTAGTAGCCCAGAGCAAGTTGCAAAGGTCATTGAGACTGAAAAAAAAAAACAAAAACAGTCAAATCATTTCAGGCCTCTTGGGCCACGAAACAAACATGAATTTCATTCAAATAGTGATGTCAGTGTAGCTTACCACGTACAACTGAAAGAGTGATCTCTCTCCCAAATTCCTTTCTGCTTGTACCATTACATTAACCCCCATTCTGTGAGTCATTGACTCAGACATTATCAGAAAAACCCACCTTTCCCAGACTGCCTGATTATGTTTAACCAGAGGAAAAGTGATCACTTATTAGAAAGTGTTATAGGCCTCACCAAACTCTCCCCATCCACCTTACCCATCTTGCCTGATCAAGCCCTTACTCTGGGTCAGAGAAAAGGTCATAGCCATGTAGCTAGGGTGCACAGTTCCCACAGCTCCTGCTCTTAGCCCTGTGTGTGTGAGATGCCTGCACAAGCTTCTTTCTCCAATGAAGGGTCTGTTTCTTTACTAGTCTCTGGTCCCCATTTCTTCCTTTCTTCAATGCTTCATTTCATCTGGCCCCAAAAATTTAACAGTATCAAATGTATCAATCTGGCAAGGAATGTTGATAGTAGGGGAGGCACTTCCTGTGTGGAACTCTCAGGACCTTTTGGTAGTTTTGATGTGCATCTATAACTGCTCTAAAAAAAAGCAAATCACTTTTAAAATAAGTTAGAAACAAAATTACAGCCCATCAAACACACTATTCTAAAAATGTGGATATTGTAAAGACTTGGATAAAGGAGCAGCATATTTTAGTCTACCTTTTTTAAATTCATGAGCAACTCTGGAGAGTGGCTTAAGAAGCTGAAGCATGGGAGCCTGAAGGTCAGTTATGAAGCTAAAGCTGAGAGGAGGCAGGACATGATGATAGGCAAGACTGGAAAGTAGGGCCTGAGGTTGGAACCAGAGCTCCCCAAGCAGCACAAACTGTAGGGTAAGACTAGCTCTTCCCCATCGCCACTCAAGAGGCAGAAGCTGTTGAAAAAGTGGGGCTGGTGTTCTGCCCACACCAGAGTTGCTGCATAGACAGCTCTTCCATGTAGGGAGCAATAGGTGGTGGCATTTTCCCACCCTCCACCAAGGGCCCCCGCTGAGGATCAGGCTGCAGGTCAATGCCAGCAGTGACGGCAGGGTCAGTGGTTGCCCTGCCAAGCCATCCTAGCACAGGCAGCCCCGGGCTCAGGGTAACAGGGAGGGGCATGGGGCCCACAGAGCCAGCTCTAACATAATGGCTCCTCCAGCAGCAGGGAGTAGAGAGGCCCCTGAGTTTAGTGCATGGATTGCAGAATTGACAGATCAGGTGTGAGTATGAGCAAATTGGTAAACGGTTGAACCCACAATAAGATTTAAAATGGTCCAGTGAGACTTGGGTGGGGGAGGCGGAGTGGGGGACCCTATAAGTGAATATAAGGCAAGGTAGGCCACAATTCGAAAACTCTGTGCTTGACCTTTAAAGGAGGATGGTAGATGCTGTTCCTTCTTTCTGGGTTAAGAAAAGGGCAGCCTGGATGCGGCCAGCAGGGCTCTGGCTGCAGGCAGAGAAGCTCAGGCTTGGCATTCAACCCGGCTGGCACCGAGGAGAGAGGCATCCATAAGGTATTATCTTTAACACACATCAAAAAATGCTGCCATTTTTCTGAGGGCTTTCCATGCTTGAGGCTTCCCACACTTGGGTGATGCTTGGAAAAAGCCTTTCTTACCCAGGGCTCTGGTTTTAGACTGACATAAGTTGATTTTTATTTTTGGAAATAGAACCAGAAGTGTGGGAAAGAGTAGGGAGATGGAGAGAGGAGACATGGAAGAGAAAGGGGGGAAGCAGGGACTATTAGGTAATTTTCTGACTGAGAAATGAGGTGGAAAATCTTAGGGAGAATTAAAGATCCTGAGGAGAAAATAGGAAGGATTCAGAGCATGAGTAGGTCTAAACGATTAAGCAGCTTTAAGTGTTAGATTTGTATCACAAACTATGGGAATCACTAACACTGAAGTAGCAGAGAAAACTGAGGTGGCCTGTATTAGGGAGTTTCTCACAAACCTCCATTTTGTCCTCTTGGGAGACTACAATGGTCTAAGATTCACTTCAGCTGTGACAAAACCAGGCCTAAGTAGACTAAAGCAATACAAGGTTCATCAGATGCCAGGACACAGCTGGTTCACTATAGAAAACTTCATTTTACCTACCTACCTTCCAGGGAAGAAATGAAAGAATGTTTGTCAATGCCTCCTGGGTTCTGACGGAAGTGAGAATGTCAGGTCTCTTTAGGGTATGGATGCAGGTTACAGAATTGCCTAGCTACAAAGTAGAATCAGCCCCCAGCAACAGGGTGGTTGGTTGCTTTATGTCATCTAACCTGTCTGGGGAGACAAATCTCATGAGAGTTGGGGTGTAGGGAAATGTGTTGGTCAGGCTTTTTCTGCCATTAGCACCTGTGCTACTGTGCCTCATGATCGTACATACTGAGGTCCAGTGCGTGTGCCTGTGTGTAGGTGTGCACACCTGAGCCTAAAAGGGAGGGACACTCTTAAAAACAATGGAGAATTAGAACTACAGAGAGAAACTCTAGTAGCTATTTCTTTGCTGCCTGTTTTCCCCTGGTCATTATTAAAAACTCTATGAAAAGCCAGGCTTTTCATAGGGTGACTCGTGCTTGTAAGCTTCAGCCTATGAAGCGGCCAGGGCTAGGGATAGCGGTTCGAGTCCAGCCTGGGGCCCGTAGCAAGACCTAGTTCCAAAAAATAGCTGGGCGTGGTGGCGCGCACCTGTCATCCCAGCTACCTGGGAAGCTGAGGTACCCCGGGCAACGAAAGCCTGCGGTTCCACGGGCAAAAATAGCGAGACCTAGTCTCAAAAACAAAACAACAACAACAAAAAAAAACTCTATGAAGAGAATCCAAGGGCTCTGATGTTGTTTAGCTGCTAGAATTGATGATGAACCTACCAAGACCGGGATGGTTGCAAAACACAAGGTATTTAATTTTTTTAAAAAAAAGCTCCCACTCCTTGCCCAGGACAAGTTTTGGTCAGGCCTAGATAGAGGGAATTGCTTGCAATTGTTATGGGAACCAGGTCAAACTGATCACTTTGACCATGAACGCAAACACAGGGCCAAGGCACCATCTGTGTCAAAGGTCAATGCCCAATGCTGAAGATCAGCTCTTCCAACAGATCACTAGCCTAAACTGACTCCTCCAGTCATGAACACAGGTTATAAAATGGAGCACCAGTTCCTTCACATGTATTTCTATCTCACCCAATTGCTTACCCTTGCTGTATAGTTCAGTACATCTACCAGTCAAGGCCCTTGTCCACTGTCTTTGGTGAGTTCTTTTACCCCCAGATCTCTGGCCTCACCCCAAAATTTCTTGCCATACAGGTAGCTGGCACCTTTTGCTTTACCTGTCAGTGGACACTTGACTTCCAAATCTTTGCTGCTGTAAACAATGCTGCAGTAAATACAGAAGTACATTCAATTCCCTGTTTGATGTGATTGTATTTTTAGGATAGATATCCTAAAGTGAGATCACTGGATCCTACAGTTCTATTTTTAGCTTAAGAAATTTCCATATTACTTTACAAAAGGTGCACTCCTTTTGACATTCCATCATCAGCTTATATAGGTTCCTTTCTCTACATCCTCATCAATAGTTGGTAGAAATTTGAGTTATTCTGAAATGTTTGAGATATCATTCTGCAGTTTTGATTTGCATTTCCCTAATATTTTTTTCATGTCTACTGGTCACCAGTATATACTTTAGAAAAGTATCTATTTAGATCTGTTCATTTTTTGTTTAACTTGAATGAGTTCTTTATAAACCTTGAATATTAACCTTTCATATTGAATGTGACATGCAAATTATCTCTCAGAATTTGAATTTGTTGGTATTTTCTTTCAATTTATAAAACTTCTTAATTCAATGTACCGATTTTTTCAAATTCCTATTGTGGCTAAATCCCCAAAGGCATTTCCATTATTGTCATGTTACGAATAACTTATGTTTCTTATGTATTTTGAGTTCCTTCATCCTAGCTTTTCATTCATTTTGTATTTATTTTAATGCCTGGTATAAGAGTGATTCAGTTTAATTCTTTTATATGTGACTGTCCAGTTTCCTAGTACTGTTTCTTGAAGAGATTTTTCCCCGATTGTATGTTTATGGCTCCTTTGTCATAAATATGTGGGTTTACTTCTGAATTTTCAGTCAGTTCCACTGATCTGTATCATTTACTATAATACAATACTTTAATTACTGTTGTTTTGTGATATAGCTAAAATCAGATAACATGCCTTTTTAAAAATTTTTCTCTAAATTGCTTTAGCTATCTTTTGTGGTCCCATATACATTTTAGTAAATTTTGTTTTATTTTCTTGAAAAATGTCACTGGAATTTTAATAGGGATTGCATTAAATTATATATTACTTAAAGTGAGTTACTTTCATTGTTTCATGGCCACGGATTATAGAAATTATCTCACAAAGATAATGGTGACCAAAAGAGGTTTGATAAGAGCAAAAGTTATCACTGCAGAGAGAACATGTTCTATAGATATAGATATATATCTATAGTTCTATAGATAATAAGGATATAATTCAAAAGTATTACTCTAAAGACAAATGATTTCTTATGCTACTTTGGACCAATCAGAAAAGACATGTCAATTATGATCCTGAATGGCAAATTCATTGATTCAACAAATATCTGTTCTAGTTCTAAGCAGTGTAGGGTGTTAAATTTTGCAGATAGCAGAGGGGAAACTAGAAACAAATGTTCAAAGGGGAGGAGGATCTGCTATTTTCACTAGTCATCTAACAGTATGACTTTTAAAACACCAATGCAGTTCGAACAGTTTTGATTTCCTTTACAATAATTCATAACTCAGTTTTTATAGCCATTTGAGACTAAATGTAAATCAACCTCTCTACGCCAGGAAAATCATTTTCAATGATTAACGAAAACTTGTCATGTACTCATAAAATCATACTTTTATACAGATTACTACAGCAAACCAGCATCAATGGTATCACTTAAAAATAATTAAAACTTAAATATGGAACATTTGCCCTTAATTTTCAGAAGTAAAAAAAAGCCGTAATACTTTACGCTATCAAAAAGATTTTTCTGATATCTGATTAACTTCACATTACTTCTTAAATACTCAAATATACTTGTGTTGAACCAAAAGATACTTGTATTTAACAAGTTCAGTGAAGCACAACATTCTAACCACATCTATGTTTTTTCATACTTGATTTACTCATGTCAGTGTAAACCAGAAGAAAATACAGCACAACTGAAATAATTCGCTCTTTAGTTCTGTATTCACTTTTTAAAATGAGAGTACAGAAAAAAAGAGAATTAATCTGAAATCATGTATCTCTTTTCAAAAGATAACAGAATTAAGTATGGGAGATGAACACAAGAAGAGTCAGTTTTTTAAAAATATTTAATCTAGTTCAAGCATAGAAAAATAAATCCATTAGCCGATCAGTGAATATATTTCCCCTATTTTATAAGGGAAGAATATATATTTAACATTGAAGAGGAAGATTAGTGATACATTATTACTGCAAACAATGTTGCTATCAATGCTCAATAAGACCCTTTTAGAAAACAGGTTATGCCCATGTTCCAAATGGGATTAAGTGACCATATGTAAACATGAGAAAAAAATAAAACATGTCTGAAAAACAGCATTCATTTTAAATAAAACTCATAACAGTGTTTTTGAAACTGCAAGTAGGATTCTCAACACATAAGAGACTAAGCTAAATAGCAGTACTGTATCTAGACAATTATTTATTGTAATCAATTTAAGCATAACTTACAAACTTTCTTAAGACATTTAAATTAGGCTACTGCAGTCATTTCCTCATCTGAGTCACTTGATTCACATTTCAGTTCCAATTCTCCTAAATCTTTGTCTACATCTGTAATAACAACTTTCTTCTTGCACTTCTTGGGAACTGCATCATTAACACAAATTTTTCTCATTTTGATGTTTGGCAATTTCTTCAGATCAAGATCCCATTCCCTAGACAAAAGAAAAAATATAAACAGTTGGTGGGCGGAAGGTGAAAAAGCAGGAGAAAGTCAATATTCAAAACTCTGAAAGTAATAGATGAAAGCTTGTAAGTTAACAGCAGAATCAAATGCACTAGATAGAAATAATAAAAATTACAAATGCATCAAAGTGGGGGTGGGGGGGTGATTGGGGCACCAGGCAATGACCTAAGAACTAAGGCTTTCTTTTTTCAAATTTATTGTAATTTCTCATTAATCTTACATAGTAGCGATTATGGCAACTGCCATATTTTCAAAATTGTCAAAGCAAAACAGAAACTTAGTCACATATTACAAGGAAGTTCTTCCAAGCTACATGCGTTCCTCTGTTAGAATATATGGTATCAAGAGTCTCAAAAGTAGGGACTACTTACTGTAAGCATACCTGGCGAATCTTCAAAATACATAGTTAAAAAGGTTTTTCTTATCATACACAATGCAAAGTCACAGTTAAGTTTCAGTACTCAAATAATTTTCAAGGTTAAAAGAGAAAAGTTGTAGTGTTTCAGTCTCAGCATTTCCTAGGACAAGCTTTTGTTCAATTATTTTAGAAGCAATGTGAATATAGTTTTGATAACTGAACTCTGACCAACAATACTAATAACCTATGCTAATTTGTTCTGTCATTTCTGATTTTCTTAGAGATAGAATAAAGACCTAAATCATCAGTAAAACTCATTTCTACAGTAATAAAAATTTTAAAAGAAAAATTATTTTCTAAAGACAACCCATGGTAAAAACTAGAAACTCCTACTCAGTGGTCTCTCTGGTCACAAGAGTACTAATGAGACAACAGTAGACTAACTCCACCCCGTGATAACAATTTCCATTAACCGTCTTCTACAAAAGAGATGCTGTTAGCAGTCTGAGGACAGGACTCGACCCTGCCTATTGACAGCTATTGTTTAAAAGAATGTGAATTGGAAATTAATGGAATCCAAGTTCTTTTAAGCACTTTATCAAAATATTTGAAAATATTCTGTAAAACAAGTAGCATATCACTAGCACTTCAGTATATAGCAGGTGGTTTCAAATAAATATAACTGGAAAAGTTTCACATTGCTAAGAGGGAAAAAAAGTTCAAAATACTTCCTTCTAGCTCTAACACATAGCCTCAATAGAAAAGACACGTTAGGTCTCATGCATTTTATATACACTTTCAAGGAACCAAAAAAACTTACCTGAAGGTTTTCAGATTACTTTTATCTACAATGTCTGGAATCTCTGGGAAAGAAAATCATTTATATCTATTAAACAATGTCTTCTAAGTATAACATTTCATAGGTTTGTCATTCATTGTCACAGGAAAAAAAAAAAGATAAAGATCCAAAGCCAAAAATTTCATGATACTATATGAGAAATGTTTGTTTTTAAGCATAAAAGGCTTAATTTAAGAAAGTGATTTAAGAAAATAGCATTCTTCTTGATTCTTGATATAGATTCTATAAAATAAAAGCCATACCTATTAATGAAATAACTGTTCTTTTTTAAACCACAAGCAGTCCTTGGTAAATTCTAATGACCAGTCCCCAAAAAACAATATTCCAGGTTGTTTTACACATTTTCTTGGAGATATAATTTTTTCAAGTCTATACTTCACCTTGGCAAGATTGAGTTTATCTGAGACACAGAAGATTATTAAAATTTTTAAATCTCAGTACTCTTTGGTAGAAAATATGTCAAACTATAGCCATTAACTCAAAGTTCAGTAAAACAAACTTATTTTTAAATGTAAGCTAAGTATTAGACAGTTCTTACCATGATTAGAAATTTATCATAAATCAATATGCATGATCATATTTACTGGCAGAATGCAAGGGAACTGTATAAAAATAATTAGAATACTTTACAAATGTGTCCAAGGCAATAAAATATTAATAGAAATCTAGGTAAAAAGAAATAATGATAAAATGGAAATGTCTTGACACCACTGAATGGGGATTTTTACAACTGTTTCACAAAACAATAACATAAGAAGTCAGGTATTTGTAAACAAATCTTAAAATATGTTTGATCTTAGTCAAAAGGCCAAAAAGCGATTATTTTTTAAAAATACAAACAAAATAAATCAAAATTCACCATGGGGTAAAGAGAGGTATTAATATGCCCACATGATTCTAGAACTTGTTCATAAACTTTCTCACTAGATAATATTCCCTAACCTTGGAAGAAGCACTGTCACTTATCTGTTGAACACTAGATCTGAGTTTTAGGGATTCAATCTGATACTAACTTACTTTAGGAATTATAAGAAACACTACTCTGCTAAGAAAGAAAATATGACTTCAGGGTTTCATAAGGATCAAGTATAGCTTAGTACAATGAAAATTACCAAGATAAGAACATGGATCTATGTTTTAAAGAAAATTAGACAAGGAATGACTTTAAGACAAAGCAAGTTAAACATGTGCTGGACAGAAGAGAACTACTGCTACAGCAGAGAGAAAATATCACTGCCACAATGAAATGCCCTGGGAATATAGGAGAAAAAGAGGGAAAACTCAAAAATTATTCCATATTTTCACAAAAGAAAAGGAAATCAAAAGAAGAAAACCAACTGAATTTAAAATAAACACCATTAAGCCTTTGAAATGAATTACAAGCTCGCTATGTAATTTAGAAGGAAAAAGAAAATCACAGTGAACACACCAAGGCCATATCCTTCATACTGCTGTCGCTCACGCTCCATTGTCTGCTTGATGACTGTCTCCCGGGAACAGTGGCGCCTTCCCTGTCTGTCTTTGATGCTGTTATGCAATTCAATCTGCTCCAGCTCACTGCTGAAGCGATTTAAATATCTGAAAAATAAGGAAATAATTTCAATTAAAAAGCCTATATATCTGACCTATATTATTTCATTTAAAACATAATAGTTAAAACAGTTAAACAACTCCTAATTCTTTAATTTTTTAAAGTTCTCCAAATCTTCAGACCTCATAACAGTACCATTTCCAACATTTCAAAAACTACATCACAATATCTATTAAACTCCAGTTTCTTTTATTCAATCAACTTCTAGATGTCTCCCTTTGGCTAAGCCTTGGAGACTTTACCTTAATATATCAAAACGAAACTTGTCCTCATTCTTGTACCCATTCACTCCTCACCAAACCAGCTCACCTCTTTGGTTCCCTATCTCAGGAAACAGAATAAATTTCTTTTAAATTTCCCAAATAAGGAACATACCTCTCAAAACTGCTTTCTTTTACCTGCCATCCTGGTCATGTTAAATGTCTGGTGGATCACCACTGGGCCTAGATACCATTCTCTCTGCCTAGGGATTCTTACAACTACTTCACTGGAATCTGTTATTCCTATCCTCCAGGAGTCATTTTGATAAATATTCTCCAGAAAGCCCTTCTTGATGAGAAGAGATTGGATTCACCACCACTTTGAGGGTCAGAAAATTAAAAATCTACTAAAATTAGCTAGGTTAGATTTAAAATTTCAAAACATTTCCAATAACAAAACCAGAACTGAACCAGGACTTCTTTTTTTTACCCTTTGTTCATAACATGGCTTATGTTTACCTTTCAATTAATTCACAAGCATCTTTCCTTGAGTATCCTCCTTTTTTGGGATCAAGATGATTCTGAAACCACCTCAGTTTTTCACCTATAACAACATTTCCAAGATTCTATAACACTACAAATTACTTAAGCAAAGTATTCATTAATTTTCAACATAAATGCATATAAAACAATGCCAACATTAATTTCAATGTTAAATATAAAAAGTGTCCTGTGTGGGCTCAAAGCTGATTAAACCAGTCTGTTAGAAATTAAATTGTCACATTTTAATTTGGGGAAGGGATAGGTGGGAGGGATGCTTTTCTGTATATATCTAGTAAGGAGGCAAAATTTTTAAAAAAGAAAAAACACTTCAGTAAGAACACAAAGTTCTAAGTATTTAAAAAGCAAAGGATAGAACTTGTCTAAATTTTTTTAAAAATGAAAATTGGATTAGATTAATATTAAAGATAGAATATGCTGAGCAGTTACTAAGCAGCAACCACTATATCAAGAGCTTTAGTAATATATATATAAAGATGTATGCTGCTATATCATCATTTACAGATGGGAAACTTTAAAGTTAATAACTGTAGTAAGCACTCTGTCGAGCATGTGTGAGACCTTGTATGCTAAGATTTTATTATCAAACAGCTAACAGACCTTATCCTTACCAGTAAATCTGACCATCAGAATTACAGATTTTACACATCATACAATGGCCTACTACTAAAATTTTATTATTTAAAATGCTATTTTATTATTTGATGAAGCATTAGGTAAGATTCCAATTACCTTATATCAGTAAAGTCTAATAATCACTATTTTGAAGTTTCAAACTTGTTAGTGAAAATTTGCCTGTGGCCCTACCCCCCAAAAAAGTGAAACTAAAGAGGTTGAGGGTGAATGCATCCATATCATTATTATTGAACTGCTGTTTCTCCATAATTTTAATTGCTAGCGAACAAGAATTAAACTTCGGGGGGGGGGTGTAAATATTAGGTAGGTAAACACAGACCAGTTTATAGAAATAAATTATCAACATTTTGTCTTAAAAGTTTTGAGTTTTGTTTTATTATAAGCAGTCTGGTAAAAGAAAATCACTTACATGAAAATAGTATTCTACTAGGAGAGTGAAAAAAAATAGATATAAGGCAGAACTTCATTGTACTGTAGTCAGATTTCAGATAAATTCACTTACCAATAAGGTTGAGACGCAATGCCTTTTCATTCTTCAACCTTGGGAAATAAAGTACGTTTTAGAAAATTTCCAAAACAAGTTTTAAAAATTTGTCAAAAACCAAGAAAAAAAAAACCTGCTAAAACTATTTGAATACAAAGATGATTCTCTTAAATAGATGACATTAATCGTGTTAATATTGAAACAATGAACACTTCTCTTTTAAACCACTAGAACAAAATACTATTGGAAACTTTTTAAAAGTACTTTAATGACTAAAGAACCCTAAGGGACAAAACAATTTTGAAAACAAATACAAGTTTGAATGGATTATCAGTATACAGATGGATCTTGTAATATGCAGAATTAATTGTGCACAAAAAATTAGTACCTTCAAAAATATTGAGTGTTGCTCCCAAAACTCAAAATACATTGTCATCTTTTCAACTTCAGGTAAAAAGCAAGTTTCATTTTTTTAAAACTCATTCTTTGTTATAATTTTTTTCAAATTTTTCTCAGAAAATAATTCATGTAAAATAAACCTTCTACTGTTGATATCCTAAATACTAATTCACTTAGAAGAGACCTTTGGAGCTAGCTTTTATACTTCTTGCTAGCCACTAAGGATATAACAACCAATAAAACAAAAAGTCCTCTGTGATACCAAATGATGAGTGTAGTTTAGTTTTGGGGGAGGAGTCAAGTTACATGCTTATTTTCACCTGTATGGAGGTCAGCACCCTACTCTTTGGTGTTCAAATGTCAACTTTTTTTTTATGACCTGTAATTCAAAACTGATTTAACCAAAAAAAAAAAAACAAACAAACAAACAAAAAACACCTCAAAGCAAGTTAGAGTAATTCATTCCTTTCAAATAAGCCTTAAGAAGAATCTAGTGAGCCAGGAGTGGTGGCAGTGCCTGTAATCCCAGCTACCTAGAAGACTGAGGCTAGGGATCACTTGAGTCCATGGGTTTGAGACAACCCCGAGCAACATAGTGAGATCTAGTCTCTGAAAAATAAATAAACAAACAAACAAACAAATAAATAAATAAATAAAAATAAAAGAATCTAGTAAGAGGTCAAATTGCAATAATTTGTAAAGAACTCAATGGAGGCTTGAAGTAGAGTGGTGTTGGGATAAAAGAGATTTGAAATTGTCAAATATTTGTTTTCTCGATTCTCATGTTGTTTAATTTCTTTTTCATTTTTATTTGCTATCTGGAGTTCTTTGTTACATAACTGGCAGGAGAAACTATATCAGTACATAGCAACAAAATGTTGCTATGCTGATAAATCACAAAATAAAGCTAAAACCATGACAGAGTACTCTTGCACTGCCTGTTAATTGTGCACTGCTGGAAATGTGTTAAGTCTTCAAACCATACTAGTTTTCTTTTCTTTTTTTTTTAATATAAGCTGAAACAGTATTTCACATAGTACTAAACCAGTGTTCAAATGCTTAAGATGAAGAATATGTTTGAATTCTTGCTCCATGTTGCTTTTCTCTCCTGTGCTATCTTCAAATTATCAGCCTGTAAGAGCCAACCTCACCAAACTAGCAGGGCTGGGTTTGTACCCTCTACTATTAGTCAAAGGCAGTATACCCTAACAGCCTCCCTGATCTCCCCTGCTCAAATTGCTCCCTCTCCTTTTCCCCTAAAAATTACCTTAATAAAAAACCCTGAGTTCTATTACCTTAAAGAAAAAACTTAGCTTACTATTCATTTATAAGTCTCCAACCAAATCTTCTTACTAAGGATAAACTGGTCTTAGGCTCAAAGTATTATGGGAGGGCAACAGTAATTAGTTGGTTTTAGTAGAGATAAAATCATTCTTCTTAAAAAAAAAAAGATATTAAGAAAAACCAAAATTTAAAGGCAAATATTATGTTATTAAGTCAGAGGTTCTCATAGTCAAGTCTCTGAACCAGAAATAACAGGATTAATATTATTATCAGGGAACTTGAGAGAAATGCAAACTCTCAGCCTCTCTCTAGGTAGTCTATATGGAAAACTCTAAGGATGGGGCCCAGCAAAACATTTTTATATGACTTCCAGGTTTATCTTGTATACACTAGTTTGAGGGCTACTAGGTAGAGGTGATGGCAGAAATTGCAACATTAGTCACATATATCAGAAAAAAAAAAAAAAAGCAAAATTCACAAAAGTGATACACAAGGTACCTATGTTGTAAGGTACCCCCTACACAGGCCCGAGTCTCAGGTCTAACTAACAATAAGCCTAATAACCAGGCAGGAATGTCCCCCTCCCTGGCACCATATCAGGGAAGAGAACAGTCCCGACCTTCACTGAAGAGGGGTTTTGATGTCTATACAGGTAAAGATATGAGTGATACAGCATTATCTACTGGTTTCTCCACCCCTCTCCTGAGTATAAAAACACTAGGATAAGGAGCTTGGGAACTCTACTTCAAGGCAAGAACTTAACCCTAGATGTCATTATGATCTAGTGTACATGCTGGGGAAGGGTCTGGCTATGTCTGACCTCGATCTCTATTCCCTTGTGAGCATTCCTCTGTTCCCCTTGGAGTTTGATACTATATTAAAGCATACCACTATTATCATAGTTTTTATACACACACACACATTAGATCTCTCTTGAAAAAAAAATCTGTACTATCAAAGCATTGACTATTTTCTTCTAGAAAGCTTTGAGCCTAATCAATGTGGAACCACTAACTTTTAATAAACATGGATTCAGACCTAGGCAAGGTATAAATGCATAAGGACGCAAGCGCTCCTTCCCATCAGCAAGCATACAGGGTGTACCTGGCATCTAGCAACATGGCAGAGCTATTCTAACAGTCATGAAAATGATTTTTATTTTGTTTGCCTAACTTCAAGGATATTTTTGTTTCTACAGCAGATTCCTGGCCAAAGTTCGGTGGAAGAATCAGCTAAAAGAAAGTTTTGACTGCTGAAGGGGCGTTAATGCAGACTTTGTGCTCCTCAGAAAACTCTAGCAAGAATGTAGACCAAATTCCAGAATGGCACTAGGACCTACAAAAATTCACTTTCAGAAAAGCAAATAGAATATTGAAAAAGTTTACCAAAATCAGCTTTTTCAGTAGTATGGAAATTAATCAAAGGCTTTTAACAGTTCATGGGACATTTACTAAAGGGAAAGAGCTTAATCTCAGCAAAAACAGCAAGTTTTGGTGGTATTTTAATTTACCCTAGTCCCATCCTCCTCTCCCCAAATCTACGGTAATCTTGAAAACCAGTTAACTAGCAATTCATGGAAGTAGTAAAACTATGTTTCTGCCTACCACAAGAACAGGTCAGGTTTGCAGGTACCTAAAACTTCAACCTCATAGGCAATATAGTGAAAATCCCCATTCTCGGAATTAGTCTGTACTTGCTCTAACTCATAACTCTGAGGTTTCTCCCTGTCACTTATCCAACATGCATATCCCTATTCAAAACAACAACCAGCAACTCAGTGATATCACTACCTGGTGGCTAACAAAATCAAGTGATTTAAAAATGGGGAAAGGGAAAATTCTTTTTGAAAAGCCTACTCAAATATATTCCGGAGAAACGAGTATACTTCATACACAGTCAGGAATGCATTCATGCAAAGACAAGACTTGGCTAACCCTTACTTTGTGAGGGAAAAGCGTCCACATTAGACTTATAGTGAAATTATCAAAAGACAAAGAAAATACTCTGAAAGAATAAAGATAAAAATGACTCAAAATACCAGTGAACCGCAAGACATTTTAGCAGTTGACTCTTCATCAGAAACCATGAAGGCTAGACCAAGGGATGACATATTCAAAATGTTAAATAGGAAAATACTTATGTATTCAGAAAAACTGTGCTTAAAATCACAATGAGATATGAGATACCACCTTACACCAGTAAGAATAGCACCTATCAAAAATTAACAAGTGCTGGCATGGGTGTGGAGAGAAAGGGACACTTTCACACAGCTGGTGGGAATGCAAACTGGTCCAGTCACTATGGAAAACTGTGTGGAGAATCCTTAAATTATTGAAAATGGAACTACCAATTGATCCAGCAATTCCACTTCTAGGAATATACCCAAAAGTTACAAAAACTCTAATCCAAAAGGACAACTGTATGCCAATGTTAATTGCAGGACTATTTACAATAATCAGGATATGAAAGCAACCCAAATGCCCCAAAATAGATGAATGGATCAGAAAGGTGTGGTATATGTACACAAATGAAATGTTAATCATCAATCAAAAAAGACAAACTTGTCATTCGTGGCAACATGGATGGAGCTAGAAGGAATCATGCTAGCAGAAATAAGCCAGAAAGAAAAAGAGAAATTCTGGATGGTCTCACTTATATGAGGGATAAAGGGAAAACACAAACAAACAGACGAAAATTTTAAAACTAACCAGCAAAATTGAAGCATGGAGCATGAGAGGGGGAGGGAGGAAAGTAGGAGTGGGAGGGGCACAAAAGATTAAGCTGATGGTTCACCTGAGTTTACCTAAGGTGGTGGGAGAACCCAGGGGTAGGCAATGTAAAATGACATAAATAAGCCCTCCTCCACCCACCCACCCACCCCCCAAGAAAAATGGTAGCTGCATAAAGACAATTCCAATACTATTTATGGGCATATAATATATAAAGATATCACGACTAAAGATTTATGTGTTACTAAAAGATATCACGACTAATTTATGTGTTAATTGTAGTACAAAGGATGGTGGGAATAAAGCTACAGTGAAGCAAAACTTTTGTATAATATAATATTGAAAGTAATTTAACAATAATCAGAACTGGATTGTTTAGGTTATCAGTCATAATTTTGAGAGCCAAGTATTAATAATAAAAAAAGGGGGGGGGGAACAAGAATTTTGTGCAATAATTTTGTGGCAATATTAACTTTATATTGCCAGATTCCTACCTTACTAAATGATGTCTACATTATTAGTCAAATTACTAAATTCTCAGTCTTCATATTAAACAAATGACAAATAGCAATTACATTGCTTAATCGCTACCTTCTCTTTCCACTCAATCCTCCATCTCTGTCTCCTGTCTACATTCATTAGGTGATCTGATCCATTCTCAAAATTTATGATTCCACCCAGATGTGATTGGTCTCAAATGTATCTACATTCCTACCCTGTGCTCTGAATACTAGACTCAAAATATTCAAAACTGCATTCTGTATCACCTTTTACATATATAAAAGGCACTTTAGTCTATATGCCCAATATATATCTGAATAGCTCACCCTGTCACTTCTTTCAGGTCTCTGCCCAAATGTAATTTCTTCACAGAAGACTTCCGTAATATAGAATTTCTTCCTCACATTCAATTCCCAAAAATCTCCTTTATAATACTTCCTCATTGTACTTACCACCACCTATTTAAATTCATGTATCTACTTAGGTAAGCTCTATAAAAGCGCAATCCTTATTCACAGTTTTACCTTCAGTGTTAAGAATACACTTAACAGATATTTATGAAAGGAACAGAAGGCAACACTGATTAGGGAAAAACATAGAAATGAACCCTTCACCGAAGCGTAACACAAGATACTACTTACTTTTCCTTTTTTTCTTGTTTGTGGGTTTCTCTCGTAATTTGAGCTGCTTTTCTACTATATGGATGAATGACCTTTTTCTCCCGTCCCACAATTTTTCCCTTTAGTGCTTTAGGCTAAAATGCAGAAAAACATAGGACACAGATACATAAGTGATTTCTGTCAAATTTTTCTTCAGAAATTTCTTTTTTTAACATAGTAATATAAGTGCAATACCATGAGTCATAAGTGTTACACTAAGAATTAGGAGGTAAACCAGACAAGTTAAATAATTCTGACAGTTTTTGTTTCCATGGTCACAACAAAATGATACATTCAAAACTTCTCTCCAATAAAAGGTAACAAGGGATCTAGAAACCCAGCTGCTCAACTGTTCCATCTACATAGTACAGACAAAGCAGATAGTAAAGAGACTCACAGTGAGAATTAGTATTACAGTTAAAGTTTAAGGGGGCAGAAGATATACAGGATATTAATGGAAGCTTGACTGTAGAAATTTTTACATGGAACAAAGCGGCAAGTGAGTCAAGCAAAATCCAAGTTGGGCTCACAAAAAATCAGGAGCAGATGTAATAATAAAAGCAATCTCAGAATTAGCACATTCAAAACGGAACAAATTATTTTCCCATTCAAGGATGTCAGTTAATTAGGTCATAGTTCATTCAATAGTCTACACTAGATACTGCCAGTATTTTTTATTCCTGCAGAGTTTTCTATCTTATCCACCTATATTATGTAGGAAGTAGGCTTGGCACCTAACAGCAGCCCATAAAAATAATGGCTTAACAAGAATATAGTTCTCTCATGTAAAATGTAGAAGCCAGAGCCTGTGTTATGTTCCACAAAGTCCTCAAAGAGCCAGGCCCTTTCCAATTTATCTGATATAGGTCATAATCTCACATATACCCAAAGAGACCCAGACTGCTCACTACTGGGTTTCAATTCCAGCTACTAAGAAACAAAGAGAAAATCCAAAGGCATATTCCTTTCCTTTAAGAGCAAGATCTAGGAAGTCAGATTCTTCTGGTCACATCACATTACCACAATTAAGACATAGGGTTATATTGAGGCCGGGCACGGTGGCTCGTGCTTGTTAGCTTCAGCCTATGAAGCGGCCGGGGCTAGGGATCGAGGTTCAAGTCCCACCTGGGGCCCGTAGCGAGACCTAGTTCCAAAAAAATAGTTGGGCGTGGTGGTGCGCGCCTGTAATCCCAGCTACCTGGGAAGCTGAGGCTGGGGATTGCTTGAGTCTGTGGTACCCCGGGCAACGAGAGCCTGAGGTTCCACGGGCAAAAATAGCAAGACCTAGTCTCAAAAAAAAAAAAACAAAAAAACAAAAAAACAAAAACATAGGGTTATATAAAGAACAGAAAGAAGCATAATTTTTATTTATCTGGGGGAAAAAGTGTGTTACTACAAAAGAAGAGTTATTAGGAGATAATGGGCAGTCTCTACCCTACTTAATACTTATTTTTAGATGAGTTCGAAGATGGAAATGTCAAGTTTGAAATATATTTTAAAGACTGAATGATAGAACTTGACTATGGAACATGAGGACTCACAGTTTCAAAAGAAAAGTAATCACATAATCAAAGGTGCCATATACTAAGCAAAATAGGAATGGCAGAGACAAAGATCATCAAGAATTAACTTTTAAACATTAGTTTAGACACCTAGGAGACATTTAAGTAGAGACTGAAGAATGAATCCGGGATCAAGAAAAAAAGCTCAGGACCAAAGACACAAATTTTGGCATCACCTGGGGTGACAGGTAGACCCTTACAGCCGCCAGAAATTGTAAAATAATTTTAAAGAATCAGTAAGCGGTTAAGAGCATAAAATCTAAATTAAGCTCAGATAAGTACAGGTATTTAATAGGAACCTAAAACATAACAAACACTATTCTAAGGATAGATATATGAGGGGGTGGGGAAAAGTAAACCCATAATTGATATTGTCATACTAGTGTCACCTTATTCTGTGTTGCAGTCCATGGTCAAATGCCATCAGAAAAATATGTACAACAGATATTTTGAAAAAACAATAACCCTTTCACATAACTGTTTTAACTATTAGATTTTTATTATTAATCTCTTATTGTGCCTATTTTATAAATTAAATCCTATCATAAAATATATGCAGAAGAAAAAACACAGTATATTTACAGGATTTGCTAATATTAGGGCATCCAGGTATCCACTGGGAGTTTGGAACACACCCCTCATGGATAAGAGTAACCTACTATATTCACATTTGTCTCACTAGATATAGTAAACAAGAACCATACTGTCATAGTCTTGTAAATAGCAGTTACTAAATAAACATCTGTTGATTTGCAAGATTACTAATAACTTCATTTTGGAAAGAACTATAAACTTAATTCAGCAGTGACCATACTCTGTTGATGAGAAACAGTAATGTAAAAAAACACTAATTTGAGAACAAAACTGCACTCCTTTGTTGTAGTATGATTTCCACGTATAATGAATCACAATCCAGAACAACCTCAACAACTACATCGCATCCCTACTATATGTCTCCAAGCTCAAAACACGGAAATAGAACAGCATTTTATCTACTCCCCAAATTCCAGACTTCCCAATTTAAACACCTCCGGAGAAAAAATTGGTTAAGGACAAGGGGGCATGGGACATGGTGGACAAAGGCTATAAACAACTAGATCTAAAAGATTAAGTTGAAGTTTCATGTACAGCATAGTAACTAGAGTTAACATTATTATAATACATGCTTGAAAGTTGCCAAGAGCATTTGGTTAAAATTCTTACCATTAAAAAAGTGGTAACTGTGTGATTGCTATAAGTTTATTGTAATCATTTTACTATGTGGACATCAAACCATTACTTTGTACACCTTAAACTGACATGCTTTATGCCAATTATATCTCAAAACTGGAATACAAATAAGTCGATTCATTGTTCAGCTTACATTTATTTGAGTCCAATAGCACACAATTCCTGTCATTAAAAAAATACCTAGTCAATAATGGCTAATGATTGTAGTAGTATGTAAGGATAAACCACGGCTGATGATGGCATATTTCTTAAATGGTTTATAACGTAGCCAGAAAAGTGAGGGAAACAGAAACAAAACTTTACAACAGCACAGGACACACCAAATGTAAAAGCACTAACAGCGTTTTTAACGTAGAATGTTAGTCTGAAGTCTCTCAATTTAGCAAAATTAAAATTTGACGTAAAAAAGACATGAATTTATGAAGCTCCAAGAAAGAGTCTCAGTAAGAGAAAATAAGTCAACAAAGTAACAAAATGGACTTTTTCATGTAGTGCTTTTACCACTGCTACTATATTAATTACAATTAACTAACTGAAACAGCCAAAGTTTTTGACCCAAAACCAAGAAAGGTGCCCACCCCAGAGGTAAGAGTTGGGATGGGAGTGGATTACCGGAGGGCGGAGAATAGCTCCCAACCAATAAACTACAGAATCGAAGCAACGTATACCCGACAACAAGAGCATGAGTAGGTGGGATCAGCGCTCTCCCCGAGTTTGGCAGAACTCGCCCCCCGCCCCGACCCCCCCCCCAAAAAAAAAAAAACAAAACACTCGTCAGTGAAGAGGTCATGCTAAGATGCGTATTTTCCTGAAGGGGAGTGACAGGCCAGTCTGCAGGAGAGGCGGGGCATTAAGCGAATAAGATGCGTATTTTCCTGGAGGGGAGTGACAGGCCAGTCTGCAGGAGAGGCGGGGCATTAAGCGAATAAGATGCGTATTTTCCTGGAGGGGAGTGACAGGCCAGTCTGCAGGAGAGGCGGGGCATTAAGCGAATACTTTCAACTCGTGCAGAACTTCCGCGGGAATCTCCGGGCAAGGACAGGCAGTGCGGCTGCCGCCTCCCGCACTCCCCATCCGCGTAGCACGCTCAAAGGAGTCACGTTTAGCAGGCACCCCTTTCGCCTAAGACCGCCCACTTCCTCCAGCCAGAGAGGCGCCTCCCAGGGCCCCAGCGCGTACGAAGTAACAGAGTAATAACAGGACGTACCATTGTACGTCCCGCCGCCCTGCGAAGACCTCCGCACTTGAAACCCAGGTAACTTCAGGTCGATTTCACCCAGAGCATTCAGGGCCCGCCAGCAGATAGCCTGGGCCAAACACACGTGGGGCCGGAGAAGCCGGCTGCACCCAACCGGAAGAGGAGGGACGGGTACGGCCCCTAAAGCGTCCCCCGGAACGCAAACCTGGACTTTTTCACCCTTTTGGGACTTTGAAGCCCTATCCCGGAGCCCAGCCTCCTCGGTTGGCAGCCGGACAGAGATTTTGGTGGGGCGGGGAGGAAATTGAGTCTCCTGCGGAATGCAAGGCAGAAGTTTGAGTTCGACTCTTTAACCACCAACACTTCTGGCATGTTGCGTTCACTAGGCCTGGTGTTTGGTTCCAAAGTCCAACAAGGTTCTCCTTTCGGGGATCTTAAGAGATGTCCCCCACTGGGTCTTAGTTTTTTCGTCTGTTAAGGCCCTTTGAAACCCAGTTTTTTTCTTTTTTTCTTCTGGCATATATGATTTTTTGACCTATATTTGTTATTCCATGAACAATACATTTATTCAGCAAATAAAAAATTAATTGCCTGATATATGCCTGGCTTCCTGGGAAATGAAATTATCAGTGTAATGGGACATTCTAACCCAGCATACCAAATTTTTGCTGAAAATCGACCACATGATCAGACATCACCTGGAGCGGTAGAGGCCCAATAACCTCACTGGAAATAGATACTAAGGTTGACCAGATAAGAGAAGTTTGATGGTACTGGTTAAACTGGCTTTCTTGCTAGAATTAGATAACACAGAGAATAAGAGGAAATCCAGAAGGACAGATGTACTTGACAGTTGAATGCTAAGAGAAAATCAAGCTAAGAACAAGCTACAGAGGCCTAGGTATGAGTGCACTGGTTTATGTATTTAATCAGTAGATAGACTCTTTTAAAAAATAGATTAAACTGTAAACAAAAATATATGTCCAGAAGATCTGTGAATCTAGGCATATTCTCATCTGACTTTTTAGTTTGTGAATGTGTGTTCTGTGTGACTATACAGTGAAAGTCGAAATATGTTCTTTGGAGACATTGTGTTAAGGACTTCAATAAAGGAGTTTATTTGCACCCTAGTTGTTTAACTATTTCCTGTAAAGCAAACATAATAACCTTCAAACCCTGCTCCCTTGGTCTGACCCAGTTTAAGTCAACTTCCTGAGTTCTGTGTTACTGCAAACCAGTAAATTCCTAATTCTGACTATTTCACTCTTGCTCTTTGTTGTACAGTTCACAGAACCCCTATCTGTTCCTAATACATTCCAAAATTGCAAATTGCAAATAACAAGCCATATAGTCTTTATTTTTTTCATTCTACTTTGGGTTTTAAAAATAAAAGACTTTGTATTTTCCCCATTCAAAGTTAACACTCAAATAACATTGGCTAGATTATGATTATTCTTTATGGAAGCAATAGAGGGTATTATGATCAGATGTTTGTCAGAAAAAACTTTAAACTTAGATAAAATGGGAAAATTCTTTAAAAATATAACCCATCTGCAGAACTGAAGCATAGAGCAAAAGAGTTGGGGGAAATCAGGGGAAGAATGGGCACTGGAGATTAAGATGATGGTTCACGGGTGACAAGGTGGTGAGAAAACCTTAGGTTATATAACGATGTGATATATATATATATATTTTAATTGATTGCATATATATGCAATCTATTTCTCTGTCTATCTATATGCAACCAATTTTAACAAAATTCTTAATTAGTTGTAGGGAATAAATAGTCATAGTCTTACCAATACTACACGTAAGTGTTTAAAAAACTATAAATATTAATGCCAACAAAAGGCCTTAAAGTTTGGCCTTTTATTTTGACTTTAAAGGCCTTAAAGTTTGAAGCCTTTAAAAGAATATATAACCCATCAAAACTGACACACCGAATAGAAAACCTGAGGAATTTCATAAACATTTTTAAATAATTTCTCAAATATCATCCCACATTAAATTTCACAGGCTACAATTATAAACGACTTCATAAATACATAAAAATCAGAAATTATTCTGATTTATTGATTCATTTATTACAGCACATCCTAACCATGATACCAAGATAAAAAAAAAATGTGGATTTGTAAAAATTATAGTGTGTACTGTTGCCTGGTTCCTAATCTCTGTGACATAATCATCCTGTTTTTACTCTATTACCTTTACTTGTTCTTCAAAGTAATTTCCTTTTTCCTTGCTTGATTATCATTCTTCCTCAACTCTGAATATATAATGCACTCATTTAAATTACTGGTGCATGTATTCCGAAAAATACGCTTTGTGTGACAAGTGTTCAGTTTTATTTTGATAATTTTCTTTGAGTAGTCATGTTCCGAATTACTCTTGTTGCAAAAACGATTATTGTTGAAGTGTTGAGACTTACACTTAACTATGACCTTGGGAAATTAGAGATCAAGGAGGGCCAGTTCCCCAAGGAGAAGCTGCAGAGCTGGAGATGTGATTATCTGAGGACATGGGTCATCCTGGCCCTGTGTTCACAGCTCTTTTTCTCTCTCTCTTTTTTTCTCTTAATTTGGGTTCTGTCTCCTCTGGTAATGCTTCACAACAAAGAGAAACCCTGACATTCCCCATTCCTAAATTGAAGTTATAGAGACAAGCTAGGAAATTAGAGCCTCTCCAGATCTTCACTAGACTGAAGTGAACATCCTCCCCCTAGGGAGTGACTGTCTCACCTGCCTCCCACCATTGC